>PVJO010032052.1:0-13637 GCA_004026905.1 Hystrix cristata
GAGACTTAATCGTAGGACTATGGAGTGCATCCTGTGTCCCCACACTTTGCCACCTGTGTTAGTCAGATTTCTGTTGCTGTGACAAACACCTGAGAAATCAAAGGAGGCAAGATTTATTTGTTTCACGGTTTCAGAGGTTTCAATCCATGATAACTTGGGTCTGTTGTTTCTGGGCTCGTGGTGACACAGAGCATTATGGTGTGTGTGTGTGGGGATGCATAATAAAGCAAAGCTGCTCTCCTTTTTGGCAGCCAGGAAGGGGGAGGGCAAGATATACTTCTGGGGCACACTTCCTCCAACTAGACCCCACCTCCTAAAGTTTCTGTTACCTCTCAATAGCCCATTAAGCTATACACACATCAATGGATTGATCCATCGATGCGGTCACAACCCTCATAGTCCAATTGCCTCTGTAGGCCTCACGCCTGAACAGCAGGAGGAACATGTATGTGGAACCAAACCTTGAACACATGAGATTTCAGATCCACACCATAATACCACCTTACCTGCTTGCAAGAAATAGTAAAGGAAGTTCTTCAGAGAGAGGAAGAGAGACACAGGTCAGAAACTTGGGTCTACATGAAGAATGGGCCAGTGATAAAAAAGGAATGAGTAAAGACAGAACTAATTTTTTCTTATTCTTAATTGATCTGACAGACAACAGTTTGTTCAAAATAATAAAAGCAACAATGCATTTGATTATAGTTTGTGGATAAGTGAAATGGATGACATTAATGTTGTAAGGAATGGGGAAGGGGGCTGAGACACTGTTACCAGAGAAACAGTGCAGTGTTTTGAAAGAGGATTTGGATTAGTTGTAAGTGAACATTGCAAACTTTATGGCAAAACTAAAACACAAAAGTTAAAAAAATAGATAGAAATGATATGCTAAGAGAGTATAAAACATAATCATAAAAAACTCTCAGTTAAAACCAGAGAAGGCAGAGTGAAAGAGAAAATGAAACAAGAGAGAAAATTAAAAACCCACACAAAACCAAAAACTAAGCCACATGTGATAGTGGATGCCTGTAATCTCAGTACTCTGGGAAGTGGAGGCAGGAGGAACGCAAATTTAAGCCCAGCCTGGCAATTCAGCAACTTATTTAGCAAGACTTTATCTCAAAAAAACAAAACAAAGGAAAAAAGCCCCAAAAGACAAAATACTAAAACCAAACACCAAAAACAAAACAAAAAAACAGACAAACAAAACCCAAAGATTAAGGGCAAAAAACAGAAAGTAACAGACATGGTAGATATTAATCCAACCATATCTATAATCGCTTTAAATTTCAATGTTCTAAATATACATCTCAGAGACAAGGTGGATAAAAACAAGAACAAAAACAAAGACAAAAACAAACAAAAAACCAAGACTACATGTTGCCTGACCCACCTTAAGCATAAGCACACAAACAGACTAAAAAGGGGATAGAGAGCTATGCCATGCAAAAACTGATCAGAGGAAAATTGGAGTAGCTACTGGTACATTAATTTCAGACAGAGTGGGTTTTACAGCAAAGAGCACTATCAGCAATAATGAGGGGCATTATAAGGTGCACACTTATGATCCCAGCTACTTGAGGGGCTGAGGCAAGAGAATTACAAGTCTGAAGTCAGTTTGGGAATTTTAGTGAGACTCTGTCTCAAAACAACAACAACAAAAAAGAAGCTCAATGATAGAGAACTTGTTTTGCATGCATGAGGTCAAGCCCAGTACTGTATAGAGAAAAGAAAAAAAGGAGGAGGGGCTTTATGTAATGAATAAAGTAGTTAGCTTTTTAAAGAAGATATAACAATACTTAATGTGTATGCACCTAACAACAGAGCAACAAGATCTGGGAAAAAGCTAATTGAATTGCAAAGAGAAATAAATGAACCCAATATAGCAGTTGGAGACTTCAGCAATTTTCTATCAAAAATCAACAGATCCAGTAGGCAGAAAATCAAGATGGACATAGTTTAACTGAACAGCACTGTCAACAAACTGGTTGTAATTTACATTTATAAAATATTTCATCTAACAACAACAGAATGCACGTTCTTTTAAATTTTGCATGGGACTCTTGCCTAGGCACTACACACTTTAACAGTTTTAAAAGAATAGAAATGATGTCATATAAATCAGATCACAATGGAATTAAACCAGAAAGATAGCTAGACAATGATGAAATACTTGAAGATTAAACTACATAGTTAGAAATAACAAGAGTTAAAGAAGTCTTAAGAAAAATAAAAAATATTTCAAACTAAACAAACACACAAGACAATATACTGGGTAAAGTGTACATACTTGTAATCTCAGCTACTTGGGAGATAAGGGCAGGAAGATTGAGAATTCAGGGCCAGCTTGCATGACTTAGCAAGACCCTGCCTCAAAATAAAAATTAATCTGGGCATAGTGATGCATACTTGTAATTCTAGCATTTAAGAGGCTGAGGCAGGAAGATTGAGAGTTTGAGACCAGCCTGGAATGCATAGTGAGATGCGTCTCAAAAAAAAAAAAATTAAAAGGGATTTAATTGTAGCTTAGTGCTAGAACTCTAGCATATGCAAGGTTATGGGTTCTATCTGTAGTATCTTAAAAAATACAACATATCAAAATTGTGACAGTGAAATCCATCCTTAGAAATTCATATAATTGAATGTATATACAATATTAGAAAAGAAAATCAGTCTAGTATCTATAAGCTTCTACCTTAGAAAACTAGAAAAATAAGAGCAAGTTAAATTCAAAATAATCAAGAGAAAAAGAATAATAAAAATTAGAGCAGAAATCTATGAAATTGAGAACATGAAGTTAGCAGACAAAAATCAATGTAAATAAAGGCTGGCACTTTGAAAGATCAATAAAATTGATAAACGCCTAGATAGGCTAACTAAAATAAAACAACACATAACAAAAAGAAAGATGACAATGACTAATAACTAGCATCAGAAAGGAAAGAAGAGCCATCAAACTGATCCTATAGGTGGTAAAGTAATAAAAGAATATGATGAACAACTCAGTCCTCTTGAATTTGATAACCTAGATGAAATGGACCAATTCCTTAAAAGACACAAACTAATAGAACTCATAGAAGAAGACACTGACACTCTGGACAGGCCTATTCTTATTAAGGAAATTGGATCAGTGATTTAATCTTCCAAAACAGAAACCACCAGGCCCAGATGGATTCACTGGTAAATTCTACCAAACATTTTTTGGATTGGGGTGCTAGAAATTGAACTCAGGGCCTTGTGCTTGCTAGTCAAGTGCTCTACCACTGAGCTAAATCCCCGACCCCTCTACCAAACATTTAAGGAAGAAGTTAAGTCAATTCTCTGTAACTGTACCAGAAAACAAAAGCAGAGGGAACACTTCCTAACTTATTTTAGGGCCAGTATTTCCCAAATACCAAACCAGACAGAGTTAAGGAAAATTATATACTGGCATCTCTCATGAACACAGATGCAAAATCTTCAGGAACATACTAACAGATCAAATCTGAAAATGTATAAAAATGATTATGACCAAGTGGGATTTATTCTAGGTGTGCAATCTGGTTCAACGTTTGAAAATCGGTTGATGTAATTCATCATATCAACAGGTGAAAGAAGAAAAATCATATGATCGTACCGATAGGTTCAGAGAAAGCACTTGAGAAAATGGTACATTCAGAGTGATTGTTTTTTTTCGTGCTGGGGATTGAATTCAGGGCCTTGTGCTTGCTAAACAAGTGCTCTACCACTGAGCTAAATCCCCAACCTTGAGGGTGATTTTTATAGATTAATAAACATCTATCTTTATATCTATCCATCCAAAATCTATATAGAAAAATGATGATAGGTGAGTTTTATACTCTTCTTTTGCTTCTCTGACTTTTCTAAGTTTTCTATATCATTTTCTAGAAAGAAAGCACTCACTTATGATTTTTTAAAAAAAGCTTTATTGGTTTGACAAGGGGCCGTGGACAGAAATAGTTATTAAAAGGTCATAGTTAAGCTGGTCACGGTTGCGCATGTCCGTGGTCCCAGCTACGAAGGAGGCTGGGACAGGAACACTGCTGGAACTAGGAATTTGTGGCCAACTAGGAGAACACAGAAAGACCTTGTCTCTCAGAGACAATAGAGGTCACAATTAAATGAGGTAAGTCCACGAGTCCTGTAGGGCCCTGCCGAGGGTGTGAAACCAAGGACTGAAGAAAGCGTCTCCCCTTTTACAGTGTCTAGGTGGCCCTGAAGTAGTAGGGTATGCAGATGGCTTGGTATTTCCAAACTGACCCATCTGTATGCAGACAGATGCACTCCTGTAGAGCAACTTATCATCCCCACATCATCCCTATTGACTCATTTTGCAAAACCTCTAATAGTTGCTATCACTGATGGAGAGAGAGCAGTTTCTTTTCAGATCTAACATCAGCCTACACCAGCGAACACTTACAAATCATTTGCACCTACACATAGAAACCCACGTGCATATACACTCGATTCAAAGTGGAGATATTTATAGTACTGATCCTGATCACTTTAGCTTTTGCCATCTGCAGGCTATACACATACATAGTCCACAATATTGTCAGGGGCTTAATGAGCTTTGTTTTCCTTGAAATATCTGTCAGTATTCTACCCGGTATCTGGGAAGAATTTTCTGATTTGAGCTCCAAATTGAATCTTGTTTTATGTTAAGTCGGATTCCTTTGGCTTCAGATAGACTTATCATCATCATCTATTCACATCCACTGTACATTCTGTGAGTTGATTTCCTTCTGGGATTGGCTGACCATCTGTTATGAGCCTATGTGAATATTAGAACCACAATCTTCCTATGTTTTCTCCACCCTCAGCTCTAAGACATCACCTTCCCTTCCACTGTCTCCTAGTTCTGTGGTCTGCAACAGATTCACTGTGCACAGGAAGTGGGATTTGGAGTCAGTTACATCTTGATTTAACCCCTCCCCCTACTGACACCCCTGTTTACCGCTCCCCCTATTTACCACTTGGACAAGTCACGGAATGACTCTCATTGATAAATGAGGACAGTACCAGTCCATAGAGCTGGGGTGCCATCACTGTTCTCTGCTTGGTGGCTACTCTGTAAGGCAGGTGAGGCAAGGACAGGCTGATGAGGCTGGCACTTTTCTTCTCTAGTTTTGAAGGCTGATTATTTTCTGGCTAGGTCTTATTTTCAGAGAAAGGGTTGTGGTGGTCTGGAATCTTGCTTTTCATCCACATTTTCTGCCCCACCCCCTGCAATGTCGTGAATGTTTTGGGTCCCGTTATCTTGCTTGATTCCATTCCTGTGACTCCTGTAGTTCTGGGGTGGTGACTTACATTCCTACTTGCCCCTGCTTGGCTCAGATTTGAGATCTGCTCCCATCAAAGCCTTCTATAGCTGCCCTTGTAACTTGGACAAGGTCAAAGTCCTGTAGTATCTGTGCTTCTTTATAGCACACCCCTACAGGACCTGGCTGAGGGAGGAGATGACCTTTGCCACACCAATGTCATAAAAAGGATAGAAAATTTCAAACAAGGAGAAAACCTTGGAAAAGCCACGATTATTTTTTCTCTTTTGAAAAGACCCCTTGCTGTTGAAGAGGAAGGCAAAAATGTACAGTTCAAAGCACTTAGAAGCAGAATTCTCTCTAAGGAGAGTACTTTTAATTTTGAATGTCAATGGCTCTTTTATAGATTTTTGTGCTCTTGAATGAATTTGTCCAGTTGGAGTTAGGGAACCCTCATTGCATGGAGAATTAATCATAATGTATGTATAAAAATCTGTAATGTGAGTACGTTGATTGTCTTAATATGGGCATTGTTTTCAGACTTTAAAATAATACATATTCATTATAAAACTAGAAATTACAAAAACTTTTAAGAGAAGGTAACCCAGAAATAATCCTAACATTTTTGGTGTGTTTCTTTTCTTTGAGTGGGGGTGTAGTGCTGGGGTAGAACTCAGGGCCTTGTGCTTGCTAGGCAAGCACTCTACTGCCTACCACTTGAGCTAAATTCTCAGCCCCTTATTTTCTTGTAATTTATTTGTCTTTACAAAATTTGAGTCACATTTAATTCAATTTTTAAAAAATTAATTTTATTGGTACATTTTAGATCTACACAATGATCACATTCATCATAGGGAATTTGTCCCTGTACATAATTTATTTGAGTCTTCTTTTTTCCTTAATCCCCTCCCCTCCCTTCCATTCAGTTTTATGTCCTACTTTTTTTGTATTTACCAGTATCCGTTGAGTATACATAAATATAAATTTTTTTTTAAAATCTGGGGTATCCCTAACTTGCCCAGGCTGGCCTCAAACTCTCAATCCTCTTGCCTCAGCCTCCCAAGTAGCTGGGATGACAGGCATATAACACCACACCTGGATTTGTTTTTACTACATTCTTAAATACTGTCTCCTCCAAGACATTCTTTTTAATGGCTGCTTATCATTCCATTGACTGATTATATGAAGATTTATTCAGCCAGCCTCCATTGTTGGCTATTTGTGAATCCTATTGTAAATAATAGTTCACTGTAAATATTTGATTCTCTATTTTCGAGTACTTATTCAATTACACCCTTAAGTAGGTTCCTTTTTAGCACTTCACACTTCCCAGCCCCCTGGCTGCTATTTATGTGGCCCCATCAAGGTCGAGTTCCGTGGGAATAACTGACGACAGTGTTCTGGGTGGAGGATTCTCTGCGGCGGGACTGTCTGAGTTACCTTCGGGAGAAGGCCCTTCCCAGGGGCACACATGAGATGGGAAACTTGAAGAGACAGCCGGCTGCTTTGCTAGGAGCCAGCAGTTTTCTGTGCCCATGTCAGTTTCTACAGGCAGCAGCTACGCAAGGACCCATAATGCAGTGCTCCAGGCTGTGCCTCCCGGCCCGCACGGGCCTTGGCTGACACGCAATTCCTTTCCCCCAGCATCTGCAGGGAGTGGTGGGGGAAGGAGACCACACCTGAGGTTCTTCTAGGGAAGGATGGCCCCTACTGCCAACCTGGAGTTGGCCGGGGGGAGAGAGAGAGGGAAGAATGGAGAGAGAGAGAGAACAGAATAATGGAATCGTCTCCCATTTCTCAGGCACCCTCCAGTGACTGTAATTTTCTCTCTTCGACTGGGTGATTGATTCCCTTTTCTCTTAGCCAGCTGAGGGTGCCATCATGAAACGCCACAGAACGGATGTCTCAAACAACAGATGTGTATTTTCTCAGTTCTGAAGGCTAGCAGGCCAAGAGCAAGGTCTGATGCGTTGGTTTCTGGCAAGGACTCTCTTCCTGGCTTGTAGATTGCTGCCTTCGTTGTGCATCTTCACACCACAAGGACAGGGCTCTAGTGTTCCTTCGTCTTCTTGTAGGGCTCTGATCTCATCATGAGGACCCACCATTATGCCCTCATTGAAACCTCATTGCCTCCAAAGGCCTTATCTCCAAATATCATCCCACGGGGCATTAGGAGTTCGCCATATGACAATGGGGGTGGGCGCAGCTTAATTCATAGCAGAGAGTGTAGCAGGTGGTCCAGGATGCTTGAGATACACACTCATGAGACCCTAGGCACACAGACTGTGAGTCCTCAGTCCAGACGTCGGCTTGGGAAACGCTGGGCATTGTGCAGCCAGGTGGCACTGAGCACTCATATTGGCTGAGCCCACCTGGAGGCTGCTGCCCACCCACCCATTTTCTAGATCTTGTGGAAATGGAGTCCACTAAGAAGTCTAATTTCATGCAAATAGTGTTCTCCAGGCTTTTAAATACGTGGTTAGATTAGATTGGAATTCCCTTTTTTTTTTTTTTTTTTGGTGCTGGAGATCAAACTCAGGGCCTTGTGCTTGCAAGGCAAGCGCTCTAACCACTGAGCTAAATCCCCAGCCCCCTCTTCTTTTTATTTATACATAATACTGGAACTTCTGGGAGGAAGCGCAGGGTCTGAGAGATACATGCTACACTATTTAAAACATTTTGCCTTTTAGAAATATTTTAATACTTCTGAGAGAAAAAAAAATCCATAATATCATAGCTATTTTTATGGCTTTTTTTTAGGTAAACTTTAGAATTATTTTCTCAAGTTACAAATAAAACATATTGAGATTTCAATTGGAACTGTGTTAAATCTATAAAAGACTCTTGGAAAGCGCCAACATTTCTACAGCACTGAGTTGTTGCACTCAGAAACATGGGAGCTTTCTAAATTCGAGCCATTTATGTCTCTCAATAAGGTTTTTTGGTTTTCTTCACACCTTCTCCATTCTTTACAACTTTTATTCTTCAGTATTTTATAGTTTTTGTTAGTATTGTAAGTGGAAGGTGTTTCTGATGTATTTTCTAGGAATTAATTTGGAAAGTATTGGTATCTGTCTATTTTCCTTATATTAAGCCATCTTAGTGAACTTTCTTATTAGTACTACAGTACTGGGTTTTCCACGTTTTAGTTTTCAGTCGTATAATCCGTACATAATAAGAGCTTTGCATCCTCCTTTCCAGTGACCATAACTTTTATTTCTGCTTCCTGCCCTGTTCTTGACCTCTAATCATTAGGCCATGGTGGCGGAGAGGGCAGATTTTTCCTGGCCCTAATTTTATGAGAATATTTCAAAGGTTCCGGGGCACAGCAGCTCTGTTCCCTGCCTTTCCCTGCTGTGTTGTGCTGCCAGGGACAGACTCTGCAGGCTGTTGGTCTCATGGCTCCCACGTCAGCTGGCTTCTGATAGAGGGCAGGCGACAAGTGGTCCTGGCAAGAGATTGGTGAGCAGCAGAAAGGGAGAAGCCAGGGTGTTCCTCCCCTATTCTCTGCCACAGGGAGCAATTCCAGCAGTAGCTGCTTGCATTGTGCAGCTGCAGTTCTGGGCAGACTGGTGTCTCTACAGCTCCCGCTCCGCAGGGTGAACCTGGACCCTGGGCTCCAGAAATACCGCTTCCCTTTCTTTAAATTCTCCAGCTGAGCTTCCCCAGCAAGAGAGCCCCTGCCCTCCACTTCACATTTTAGAGGGCTCCCCATGACAAAGACACAATAAACAACTAGATTGAAGAACTTACGGTTGCCACTATAGTTTGGGATCCTGCATCTGAGCTGGCACGGCACAGCTGTGGCCCTGAACATCTGCTCTTCTGGTTAACACAGTTGTCTTAAATACTTTGCTCCTTGCTAGGACAAAATGCCCAACACCCACAACTTCAGGGAGGAGAAGACGGAGTCAGTCTGTGGCAGGCTGGCTCTGAGGCAGAAAAGGCCTGGAGGAGAGAGAAGGGGGAGCTGGGGAGAGAGTCCCTTGTGGGTTGCACCCTTAGTGACCTGATTTTCCATCTAGGCCCACCACCTAGCGACACATTCAGCTCTGAATGCATCCTTTGATTAATCCCCATGACCTAGTCACTTCCACAAGACCTGCCTCTGCACACAGGAGGCTTCAGGGGACGCTGCGGATCTAAGCTGACGGTACTGGCCCCCGGGGAAGTGATTTGCAGCACCTCTCGCCCCCAGTCCTCAAAACAAAAGGCAGCTGCATTTACTGTCATTAAGTTTTTGTGTAAGTTGTGTTGCCGCAGAAGTTGGGGAATCGATGCTGCTTCGGGATGAGGGTGGGATCTGAGGATGGACCGTTAGATACAAGAGCAGACGGAAACATGGACTTGTCTGTCGGAGGGCTTTTGAATAAGGTGCTGTCATTTCCTGGAGTGACGAGTGCGTGCAGTCTTTCCTCCTCTGTGTAGCAACACCAGGTTCTGGAGTTACACATGCATGCGCTGATGTTCTGTAGCACTTACACACACTCACTGAGGAATATTTTGCAGTATTAAGCAATTTATGTTGATTTTCCCTACAAGTGTATTTTTATACATAACATGAAGTTTGGCTTAAACTCCAGAAATGTGCTAATACCCATGTATGGTCCATCGTTTGAATGTTACTAGAGATGTAGCCTAACTTGAATCAATAGTTGTGAAATTTTCTAGAGAAACTAGAACACTTTTTATCGTATTATTTTGAATCTAACAGATGAAATATTAAAGTCATGGAATTTAAAATTTTAAAGAAAATGGTTTTTCTATATATGAAATGAAGTGCATATGGAATCAAAGTGATACTCCTCTCCCCCAGGAGGAGGAACAAGGAAATAGAGCCAGATGCAATGATGCACATCTATAGTCCCAGCTACTCAGGAGGCTGAGGCAGGAGGGTCACTTGAGCCCAAGAGTTCAAGGGCAGACTGGGCAATATAATAAGACCCATCTCAAAAAAAAAAAAAAAAAAGGAAACAAAAAAGTTTTGATGACCTTAAAGGAGATGATTAGTAATATCAAAGTAAGTCAAAGAAAATATTTTCCAATCATGGATCAAGGTATAGTTTTGATTGTAGAGAAATTTGAGCAATTAAGCAATGTATTCCAATTTTTGGTTTTCTTTGTCCTAGCTTGGAATAATCGGAAGACAAATTTCAGAAATACTGTATGGATCTAGATGTCACTTTAAGAGATGGTAAAAATAATGATGTGTGTGATAATGATTTATATGATAAAGGTAAATATAGTATTTTCAGCATTAACAACTTTTCGCATGTTTTGTTATAATGCTTGAACATAGTATGAAAAATTCCAAATATAGGTATTATTTAAGAATTTTACTGATACTTCCAGTGTAAGTCTTATTGCCTCAGGAGAGTGAAATTTCTCCAAATGGAAATCATTAAAAAGAAAAATAAACTGTCTAAAAACTTTAATGAATCAAAAACAGTTGTCCAAAACATTTGACATTACCAGCAATAGAAAGGAAGTTATGTGAAATATGTTTATTATAGCAAGTGAATTAGTGATTGTGTGAAATAAAGGTCAGGAAAAATAAGTCTTAGGAAATTGTGTAAGTCAGGAATGATGAACACTTTTATTACTTGTTGAACATTGCTGGTCCATTCACATATAAATAAGAATAATTAATTTGGTATTTTATTGTGTCAACTTTTATTCATCAAAATATATGACTATATATTTCAAATTTCATCATCATAAAGGTATTTATAAGGTGGAAAGATGGAATACACTTTTATTTAACAAACTGTTATTCGACTTATGCCTTTTGAAGATTTAGATATACATTATGTGGGCCTTCATTTATATTCTTACTCTGGCTGTTTGGTGGTACTGGGATTGAACCCAGGGCCTTCACACTGAGCTACATCCTCAGCCCATTTAATATTTTGAGATAAGGTCTTGCTCAGTTGCTAAGTTATTCAGGCTAGTCTTGAATTTGCAGTCCTTCTGCCTCAGCCTCCCAGAGTGCTAGAATTACAGGCCTGGCTTGCCCTGGCTCTTTGAGTGTTGTGGGGAAGACTGACTTTAACTCACCGTGAGAGTGGCTTCCTGCTGTCAACTTTCTGTTGTCTGCATGGCTTCGTGGTTCTTGGCCTTTTGTTTCTTGGCTTTTTGTTTTTTCCGTTATCCTTTCATTTTGCACAAACAGAGATCCATGTATTTTTAAATATCCCTCTATTTTCTATAGTTATGGGTTGAGTGGTGTCCTCTCAAAAGCCGTGTTGAAGTTCTAATTCCCAGGATTTCTGGATGTACCCTTATTTGGAAATAACTTTCATAGATGTGATTAGTGAAGCAGGGTAGGGTGGGCCCAACCCAATACAACTGGTGTCTTCAGGAGAAGGGAATTTGGAGACAAACATGCTATGAAGACACCTGAGAAAAGATAGTCACGTGGCAACAGAGACGAGACCAGAGTGAAAGTGTCTAAGCCAGGGAACGCCCAGCAGACCCTGGAGGCTGGAAGAGGCAAAGAAGCTTTTTCCCTTGCAAGTTTCAGAGGTGGCACTGTCAGGCCAACACCTTGATTTTGGACTCCTATCTTCCAGAACTGTGAGACAATACATTTCTGCTATTTTAAGACATGTAGTTTGTGGTACTTTGTCATGGAAGTCCTAGGACATGAGTATAGGTAGCATGTTAAAGATACTCTTTGCAAGTGGGGCATGGCGGCACCTGCCTGTAATCCCAGCACTCCAGGATGGATTGACATGACTTCAAGAGCACCTGGGATACACAGTGAGTTCAAGGCCAGCCTGGCCTACAGAGCAAGACCTATCTCAAAAAGCCAAACCAAACCAAAACAAAAGATACTCTCTGCAGCTGTGTTCGGTGGTGCATGCTTGTAATTCCAGCACTCCAGGAGGCTGAGGCAGGAAGATGGCACATTTGGGCCCATCCTGGGCAACTTAGTGACTTAGTGAGATCAAAATAAAAATGAGAGGAGGCTTGAGCTTGCAGGTCAGGCGCTTCCCGGGGTGGATCTGCACTGGCTCTGCCCCCTCCCGGGGAAGACAGCTCCAGACTCCATCGTGGGCAGGAGGCTTGAGCTTGCAGGTCAGGCCGCTTCCGGTACGGATCTGCGCTGGCTTGGCCTGCGCACCGGCAGGGTGAAGGTCAAATTGGGTGGGAAACACTTTGCACTGAAAACACTGTTACCTCTCTCCCTCAGTGTCTTCTTTTTTTTTTTTTTTCCCTTGTCCCATTTCTCTTCTGATATAAGCCATCACTATCTGGTAAAGCCAACAATACCCACACCACTAAGGAAAATTTTAGAGACATAAACTATAAGGAGATGTGGGTGGGCTACCAAAGATCCCCCAGATTGCTGCAGTCTGACAACTGCCCCCAGACTCCGTGCTTGGAGGCCAGGATCAACATAGTACCCAGCACTGACCACTGCAGGCATGGTAGGGCTAACGAGCACAGAATCAGGTTTCGGCCTGTGCCCCCCACAAAGTGGTGGCCATCAGAGAAATCCCACTGTATGTGTATGTATACATAATATATGTAAATATTGGTTTTGTTTCTCCTTATTTTCTCTTTCTCTTATTCATCCTGATACCTGTCCAATACATTCTCTTCTCTACATATTCTTTCTTGTTTTTGTTGTTTTGAGTTTTACTTTTATTGACTCCTGCTTGGCTCATATCTTTCTTTCCTTAAGCAAATGCTGTTTTTCCTTTTCTTCTTGTTTTCTCTCTCCTTTTCCTTTTTCATATGAATAAATATTGTATACAATTTACATGGTTTGACCCACTACTATCACCTTTCACTGTTTGTAAACTATCTACTCAAGTTTCCCAAAGCATAAGTAATATCCTATTGTAAGTTTTACATCTAATAGAACTTTCCTCATTACCTCTATATATTTTCCGATCCCTCATTGTCCCTGCTACAAGCAGGGGGGAAAATTCACTCTACTAACAAAATACCCACTACATGCGAATTCCTGGTTTATATTGGATTCTGCTTTATGACAGTGTAGACCTTGCTCTTATGGTTAAAGATACAAAGTTAATATCTACCACAGTCAGTCAATTTCATGAATGTAATCAATGCTATTGTTAATGTACTAGTGTAACGAGTGTGCCATACAGGCTATAACCAGTTGTACATTCTCATATGGTAATACTGTAATTATCTGAGGTAACAATCATTAACATAATCCAGGGTCTTGAGACAACCACGAGAGCCAAGAATCACATATGCCTAGAAGACACTGAACAAACAGGACTCTCCTAAAAAGTATTGATATTTGTCTTCAAGCAACCTCCCATAATCAAAATATAAAAATCAACACTGAAACTAAAAGGGGGGAAATACATATAGATACCAAAAAAAATAAAAAGA
>PVJO010032053.1:0-13660 GCA_004026905.1 Hystrix cristata
GGCAACAGGGGAAAGAGAGGGGAAAGGGAAAATATGGAAAATGATGAATGAACCTGCTGTAAATAGGGAGGGAGGGAGGAGAGGGGAGGGGCGGGGGAGAGGGGGAGAACCAAGATGCACCATGTATAGGTACAGAATAAATGTAATGAATGTGATCAATGTATGTAGAATGTACCAATACATGCTCTTGGTTTAAAATAAATAAAAAAATAAAAAATAAAAAAATTAAAAAAATGAAAAAAAAAACCTCTTCTAATTTTTGAAATAGGTGATTCATTATTGTTATCTACAGTCGCCATCCTGTGCAAGTGCACCTCGGAACTTTTTATTCCACTTTTATTAAGTATCCAGAAGAGCAAAATCATATGGACAGAAAGAAGTTTACTGCTACTCACAGAATGTAGAAAGAGAGGACGGGTGCTGCTTGAATGCCCTCTACACTATGGAAAATGTCACAAAGACTTTTTGTTGTTGTCATAACTTGCAATATAGCAACATAGTCCCCAACTCTAGCTATTTTGAAAAATGCAATATAGTATTAAATATAGACACCAACTATGCCAGATAACAGCAGAACTCATTGCTCTCACTTATCTGTAATTTTGCACCTATGCACCAATGTCTTCTAAATGTCTTTTTCCCTACATTCCTGAGCTTCAGGTAACCATTATTCTTTGTACTTCTACAAGATCAGTTTTCTAGATTCCGCAAATGAGTGAGATGATGCAGTATTTATCTGTGGGTGACCAAGTTCACTTAATCTCATGCCCTCCAGGTTTATACTTATTGCCACAAATGGCAGAATTTCATTTTTGATGTCTAAATTGTATTCAAGTCTTTTTATATACCATATTTTCTTTAGCCATTTATCAATT
Organism: Hystrix cristata; assembly: GCA_004026905.1. NCBI lineage: Eukaryota > Metazoa > Chordata > Mammalia > Rodentia > Hystricidae > Hystrix > Hystrix cristata. The sequence continues at coordinate 876 of PVJO010032053.1, forward strand.
GATGGCCCTGTTGGTTGATTTCATGTCTTAGTTATTGTAAATATTACTCCAATAAACATGAGGGTAGAGATATCTCTTTTACTTACTAATTTCTTTTTTTGTTTTGTTTTTTACTAAATTTTATTTAGTGATACATTTTAGATATACATAATAATAACATTCATCCTAAGATATATTGATTCCATTTCCTTTGGATGTATACCCAGTACATTCAAATTCCCTAATAGTGAATTGGAAGAGTTGCGTAGAAGATCTATTTTAATTTTTGAGGAAATTTCACATTTGGTTCTATAATAGCTGTACTAATTTACATGCCCTCCAACTGTGTAGAAAGGGGTTCTGTTTCTTCAAATCTATGCTCACATTCATTATTTTTGTCTATATTTAAAATCACCATTTTTGTTTGGTGAGGGAAGACTGCACATGGTTATTTACAATCCTGATGATTAAAGCTGTTGAACATTATCTCACATACACGTTAGCGGCTGTATGTCTTCTTTTGAGGATGGTTACCCAAATCTGTGTCCATTTCTTAATCTGATCATTTTCTTACAATGTGAGTTCCTTATACATTCCAGATATTCATGTTTTTGGCTATTTGAGGTCTTTTATTATTCCAAAAAAAATTTTAGTTTTTTTTTTTCTATTTCTGTGAAGAATGTCACTGGTATTTTGATAGGAATTGCATCGAGTCTTCATGTTATTTTAAATAGTATTGGCATTTAAGCAATATTAATTTTTCCAACCCATGAACATGGACTGTAATTTTGTTTGTGTCTTCTTGAATTGCTTTCATCACTGTGTTATAGTTCTCATTGTAAAGATCTTTCATCTCTTTGGTTAAATTTATGCCTAGATATTTTAATTTTGATGCTATTATAGATATGATTGCTTTCCTGGTTTCTTTTTCAAATATTTCCTAACTAAATTATGTATGTTGATTCTTGTATCCTGTACCTCTTATAAACATTTTATGTACGACATCCAACAGGTGTTAATTTTTAGTTTGTGATCACTAGGCTGGATCATCAACTTGATTGACTACATAGTTACACAGAGCACTGTTAAACTACACATCTAAGCATGTCTGAAGAGGTCATGGCGGGTTCCATATTTGGTTCCTGACCCTTTCCCCTCTGGTCTTGTTTCCCAGCTATACTTCTGGCCATCATAAGGTGAGCAGCAATCTTCCACCAGACACTTTCACCAACATATTTCTGTCTTTTGAGACTGCTGAATAAGGACTGAACACTCTGAAGCCCCTTCTCCTTTAAACTAAGTGTCAACAATTCGGTGCCAGTGATAAAAAGGTGACCAATACCAAAAATGAATACAGAGAAATCAGATTGTTGCTCTGACTATACCTAATCACATGAATCTGAAGCTTTTGGAACTACTTTGCAGGAGGAATTTGGACAAACTAGATAGGCAGGGTAGAGAAGCCCTCAAATGTTGTCAAAGGACTGTGATGAATGGTCCGGTCTGAGCTCAGAAAGTTAGAATACTGACAAACATGCAAATAGTAAAGGCCAGACTCATGAGGTTTCAACTGGGAATGAGGACTCTTGGTTATTGGGCTAGAGGTCATTCATGTTACGCTCTGGCAGAAAAATTTCTCTGCATTTTGTATAGGCCTTGAGATTTTGCAACAAGTCGACTTTAAAGGTCTTGGAATAATTGATCTGGTAGAGGGAATTTCAATGCAGCCCAATAGTCGGGCTGTGGCACAGGTAGTACTGGCTGCTGTTAGTCAGCCTTCTAGTGAAAATGGGTAGCAAAAGGAGAGAGGAAAGATGTGAAAATTTAAATTTTATCCTGAAATGAACCACACGGAAGTTGAAGTTAGAGGATGTGTGCTTACTGAAGAGATGAGTGCCATGAAACAAAAATGGATTTTGTAAGAGATAAGAAGAAAGATGCCTTGAGGATTCTCAGAACTGGCAAGAAGCCCCCCCACCCCACCATCACAGGCTGAAGGGCTCAAAGTATAAACCTTTCCTCTGAGAAGCGAGCCCCTGAGACCCCTGCTGGGCGTGGTCACCCACAGTAGCAGTTCCTGGGGACTCAGTGCACCATGCTCACCCAGCCTGGCATGGGAGGCTGCGGAAACTATGAGCCAAGGGGGCCATGGCTGCTGCTGAAGCTGGCAGCAGACATTTGCATCGTCCACACGGTATTGGTTTTACTGGTATTCAGAACATGAGCACTGTGGAGTGCAGGAAGATTCCACTCAGATGTGCATGAGAGACTGGGCAAGCAGGCCTGAGATTTGGGTCCAGAAACTGAGAATGAATCTAGGGTTGCAGTGACTACCGAGAGGCGTTGTAGATGCCAGGAATGTGGAACATCTGCTTATAAAATCCTCAGACATTGAGCAGAGCCAACCCGAAGGTGATGCCATGTGGGGTGCAACTGGGAGGGCAAAAGGATGGAGTCACCTGAGCCCTCTGGAACTGATATCTCATCTCATATGCCAGATGCCAGACACAGGACTCCAGGGCTTAATGGTCCCCATGCTGGTTTTTGGTCTTGCTTTGGTCTGATGCTGTTCTATTCCTTTAGTTATTACTTTTGGAATGGAACTGTTCATCTTGTGCCCTTGTATTTTGGGATTTAGTCACTATGCATCTTTGGTTGTACCCAGAATACTTATGTAATGTTAGGTGGAATTATGTCCATGTGTTTATTTGGAGATTAATTATGGGTTAAGGATATGTGTTTGGCTGCCAAATTACAAGGGGTAGGATGTGGACAGTTAAGCTGGATTTTCAACTTGATTGCCTTGAAAGCCACATAAGGATTAACGAAGCTCACTTCTGCGTGTGCCCGGGTGGATCATGAAGCCATCATCTTGGATACTAGATCAAGTCTCCTTGTCATCTTCCCCTCTGGTCCTTTGCTAGTGCTGTGCTTGTGGCCACCATAAGGCGACCTACATTGTTCTGTGCAGCGCCTCTGCCATGATGTTTCTACTTTGCAGCCAGCCAACCATGCACTGAGCCCTCTGAATTCAGGAGCAAAAGTAAACCCTTCCCCCCTTACATAGTGAATATCAGGTATTTGGCTCCAGTGATGAAAACCATGACACATGTCATCTGTAAACATTGCCAGTTTGACCTGATTTTAATTGTCCCAACATTGGGTGTTTCAGACAAGATTGCTTAGCACAAGATGCTAACAAATGAAGTAGAAAAATAACATTTAACCCACAAAAGAGAAGAAAATCTAAATGTGAATTTACTTCTTTACATAACTTAAGAATCATAATTCGCAAAGTATCGCTTTACAATGTTTTGTACAGTCAGGGATGATGGTGATATTAGAGAACCGCAGACTTTCAGTGGGAACTCCTTTTTTTTTCATCCAGGTTGGCCTAAATATGATTGCAAAACAGCAAAAAAAGGAATTGAGATAAGGTCTTTAACATGCTAAATTTTCATAAAACATATGCTCAAGAGATTTTTGAGAGAAATGAATCAGAAGTCACTATACTACAATATCTAATAACTAAAGCTGCACTGATATATCTCCAGCAATACATTTATTGATTTGTTCTTCTTTTTCTTTTCACCTATGCATATGAACTTATCCAGTGTAGACAATACAAATATGCTTCTCATCTTCCACAAATGTGTATTTGTGCAAAGATAATTAAGCACATAAACAGAGCTGGTTTCAATACAAATTTTAAAGAATAAAGAATCACTGCATGGCCAACAAAATTTTGATTAAGAACAGATATTTAAAGTGAACTCTGAAAGATATGAGAAAACTAGCAATAGGAAGTTTAAGTGAAAATAATAGCTGGAGGAGCATAATGCTATGGAAGAAACAAGATGTAATTGACCTGTTGATTTCACAAAATGTTACACATGGTTCAAATGTAGTACAGATGGATACCATGGCACAGAACAAACTTAGAGAAGCAGAAAGGGAGTGTGAAGAGCCTTCTATGGGGTACTGATTTCTCTGCATGTGTACTCGAAAGCATTGAAGTATTTTAGGGAGGGGAGTGACTCTACAATTTTGATGAGATCATTCTCACTGCTTTTTGACGTGTAGTTCAGATGATGGGATGTATTAAACTGGCGTTTAGAGTCTTCCGAAAACATTATAATAGGATGAGGGGAGGTAGCATTGGGAGATGAAAAATAATAAATGTTCATATCTATTTAAATATTCCTTGAAACAATGACTCCAAAATTTTCCTATTCGTGTAAGAAAAAAAAAAATCCTGTCAAAAAAGATTTCCTGGAGAGTGAGTCAGTCCTGCTTTACAGTACTCTCCCAATCTCAGTAACAATAGCAAAAATTTTGAATTTTTCCTACTGATATGCAGATCAGCTGGGACTCAGCTGGATTTCTGTGGGCGTGGCTCCAGACTTCTGGCAGAGGTCAGGCTTGATCATGGTCTCTTCCTAGTCTCTGAAAAAGCCAACTACTAAGGACTTTCTCCCCTTGACATTTGAAAGCAATTCTAAAAGAAACCACACCAGTATCTTTATTCCTTCACACTGTACAGTTTACAAAGCAAGTAAAATGGACTAGCCCAATATTCAAGAGTCAGGAAAATGCACCATTTATTTGGAAAATGCATGGACACGAGGCTATGGATACAAATATATAACCTTAATACAGAGAGAAAGCAAAGACCCAATTGGTATCCATGCTCCAACCTATCACATCTAGTACCTGTAACTTTTATATAGTGCTTTATATTTATTTCACAGCTCCAAAGAAAAGACATATTTCTTTAATATATGAGATATGATAAAACATAAAGTGAATGTTTAAAGTAAAAAATATATTACATTAAAACACGTTGCTATGAGTCCCCGTTTCCTGGGAGTTAATGGTGATTAATTGAACAATTAATTTATAGTAACAAATTTTAAAAACTTGAACTTTCACTTTATTTATTAATCATACTGCATAGTTTCTCAGATATTTAAAACTGTTATCCATATATATATAATATATATATATATATATATTATATATATATATGCCTCCCTGCTTTCTGAGTAAAAATAGCATCTTCTTTTAATAATTCTTTGCTGTTAGAGTAATGTTAGAATACTTTGTAATGTGGCTGAGAATAAAGGTAAGTCTTTTCACAGCTAATCTCCCACGATGTCCAAGTTTTTGTCCAGTCCTCAGTCACACGAGCAGATTGATGACTCTGTCAGTACCTTGTGACCTGCTCTGTCTTTATTTTTGCTGTTTCTTTTACCTAAAATATTCCACTTCCACATCGCATCTTAATAAAATTCTACTTCATTTTTTAATATCACATTCAAAGATCATATAGATTATCATGCCTTCCCTCACCCTGCAAGCTGGGAGAGTAGTTTCTTTATCTGCATACCATTATATTAATTCATTTTCATTCATTTGTGATGTGGTCAACGGAAGCGTACATCCTTTTCATTTCAGACAGCCTCATGGAGCCCATCCCTTTCAAATAGAAAGTTTTTCTCATTAATGGTGTTAGGATAGATGTACGTAGGTATGCACCAAATCTATATAATATAGTATTCATCAAAGAAAACAGAAGCAACTAATAATTTAGACATAAGCTTCTTAAATAGAATGAGATGTGTAAAAATTGTTGAAAGTTTTGAGGAAGCCTGATTGACTAGGGCTTCGGGAATGATGCCAAGGCCATCACAAAACTGCCTGGCAGAAGCTGTCCTCCATCTGGTCTATGAGAGAGAGGAGACAGTGAGAGGAGATGGCCGGGGCGCCACTCATTTTCAACGATCCGTGACCTAGCTACAACTCAGGGATTCAGAAGTTGGAGATAAGAGGTGATCATCTCTTCCCTCAAACTCCTCTCTGGAGTTTGGATTTAGTGATGGTGCCACAGAAATGCCCACATCGCTGTCAATTGACCAGCCACTAAAAACAACAAAATGCAGCAGGAGGTTTGCTTTCATCTGCATTTCACATTTCCATCCATACACAAGTGTATTTAGTTACAAAAGTCAAGTTGCATTCATGAAGCTAATCAAAAAGCAATCAGAAAAGCCAACCAAGTTTCTTACTGTGAAAAGTGATGATTAGTACCAAATACACTATATATCTGGTACTTTAGTCTACTTTTGATCCCCTTTCACTGTAAGAATAGGCAATAATTTATGGTTGGATGAGCTCAAATCTTTCGCTGTTCTGTCTTTATATCCCTGTGCAGAGTTGAGGTGCTAATGACAGTGAGAAAATAAAATACTGCTCTCTTTCTTCCTTGAGCATCTTTCATTTGATGGTGTAAGGCTGCAGCTGGACCACTAAACATCTCTGCACATGGCTGTTCTCCAGAGTTAATCTCCAATTTTGGAATCTAAGTGTTCCAAAGCTCCTACCTCTTTTGTCACCTGTATAAACTGTGCGTTCGATCTGGGCTTGAAGAGTAGGTAGAAGTAGAAACAAAGCAAAGCAAAGCAGAAAAACAAAATAGAACAATATACTTAAAGGAGGAGTGGAGTAGGATTTACTTTTTCTTCTTTAATTCTGGGATTTACATGCTTAGAGGCCAGAACCCAGGAGAGATCATGAGTCTTCAAAGTAGTGACCGATAAACTTTCAATTATTTTCGTTAAATTTAAGATAATATGATACCCATTCTTTTAAATAATTTTTAAAAATTTCATTAATACATGCTTGCAGCACATAAGGAATGTATTCTTCATAAGGAATTAGGTCATATCCATGACACACCCCAATTCTCTGCCATGATTTCACAGAGTAAGTGAGTAACAGCATAATGTCAGTGACATGGTTGTTGAGAATCAGGCAGATAGAGCTTCAGACTTGCGTTTGCTTTTATTAGATAAGTGATCTTGAGCAATTACTGAAAATCTCTATATTTTAAGTCTTTAAATTTAAGTGGCTATATTACGTATCATATAGGTAATATGACTACCACAATGATTTTAATTGGATGTTCCAAAATGATCAATAGATTATTTGCTAAGCCATTTATAATGTATATTGCATTTAATCAATACCTAAGATGTTGCTTAAACTAAATGTTATAGAAAGATGAATATACTGTACTGGAAATAAAGACTGTGCATTAATCTCTATTATATTCCAATTATTCAGTTTGGTTTGCTGCCTCTCCCTGTCAAGATTGTCTCTTGTGTGGATTCTCTGCTTCTCTGTACTTGTTACATTTTAAAACTTCCCACCATTCATAAATCCTTCCAGATACTATGATTGTCTTCAGCAAGGTTTACATTTCACAACTTTTTGTTATAAAAAACCTGAGGCAGGAACGTGCACAGTCCACTGGAGTCGCTTTCTAGACTGACAGAAAACTGACATGCTGATTTCCCATTTCATCCAAATATCAGTTCCTTTAATTATGCTTGTCCATGTCAGCGTTCTCAATCTGTTACACAAAGACGTCATGGTATATTTTGCTCAAAAATCTGAAGAGGCACAGACGCATTTTCCATCATTAAACACAACCATTATCCCATTTGCCAGAAGGCAGAAACCCGGTAAAATCTCAATTCACAGATATTGGCATGGTTTTGTTATTCCTGGGTCTTGTGTACTCTCGGAGCTGCAGAGCACAGCGCTCGGTGGTGCACTTCCGCAGATATGGCAGCCCAACTTCCCATGCTGCCTCCTACAGCTCTTGCTCACACTATTGAATTAATCAATTTATCTTTTTATGAGAGTTAAAATTTTTCATTTATTGTTGTAAGTATGTTAAAAATTATATAATACCACTTTTGATGCTAGTTATAATTATTTGAATATTTATTATCATTATTATTATTATTATTATTATTATTATTATTATTATTATTATTTTGGTGCTGGGGATCAAACTCAGGGCCTTGTGCTTGTTCAGCAAGTGCTCTACCACTGAACTAATTCCCCAGCCCCTATTTGAATATTATTAACTGGCAAGAATTTTGAAAGGGGCTTGAATTCTATGCTTAGGTTTTTAATCTGAAACAAAATAAAGTATTTAGTAATGGTAGCATGCTACCAATTCTGAATCCTATACAACAGTATAAAACACAAGGACAATTTAGAGCAAAATATGCCCCTCCTAATGAGTTTTAAATCAACATTTTGTAGCATAAACCCAAATGGAGTGCACTAAGCAATCCACCGCTCGCCATGTACATCTGATGAATTGAGGAAACAGAAGGGCATCGAAGCATCCATTTCAGTAAGGTAATTCTAGGAATTGAAAGGTCTGGGATCTAGAAGGGATGCAGAAAAGGGGAACTGCTTGCATTCCTCAGGTCTCTAGCCAAGCCCTAAGACACGTAGGAGAAGGTGGTAAAAGCAGAATCCTGAGTGGCTTTTATCACGTTGCATTGTTTTTATTGTTCTATTTTGGGGCCACATGTTAGAACATGACCTTTGAGTTTACTTTTAAGAAAGCCACACAGAGCTCCTCAATATTAGGTCAAAAAATAGGAAATTCAGTTACAATCTGGCACTTTTGGAAGCACAGTATTGTGTACACAGAAACATGACACTTTTTTATAGTCATTAGTGTTTATAAAATCAATAGAAATCACAGTAGAACTGTCGATGACTTACTAAACAGTAAGCTAAAATGTAGGACCAGGGAAAAGGGTGAAAACCACATTATACACTGTTCTGTAAACATAATGTGATCTGTGCTTTGTGTGTATGCCTACGGGAACCCTGTCAGAAGTAAGCAGATAAGATTTTATGTGAATCGGGAGATAATGTACGAGTAACTGGGGACAAGAACCAGCAGCATTGTGAATATTATTAGTATGATGTACTATGTATAAACGAGCAATCAAAGGAAAAAGAAAACAAGGGTTCAATGTTTTTTAAATTATGATTTTCTTTCCCATCTGAATATTTTCTTCCTACTTCCCATTTTTGTCTTTATTTATTCTTTGTGTTTCTAGTGTAAGAGAAACAATGTGATATTTAAATGTGTGTCCAATTTATTTCACTTAAAATTATGTTCTCAAGTTGTATCCGTTTACCTAAAAATGATGAAAGAAAAAAACACTAGAAAATTGTAGTAATACTCTCACAAGCCTGAAAGAATTTAAAGTTCTGGTAACAGCTCTTGTTACTCAAATATACTATTTTTGAGGAAGCAATGTGTGAAAGGAGGTGGAGAAGAACAATATACTGGAAGCAAGACTGTATGATTAGAATATGTCTATAGTTCCACTTTGTAGGTCTGTCAGCATTTTAGGTGTTGGATGATGTATGCAAATTACAAAGCAGTCTTTTGATAAGTTTTGTCATTTCCTGATCAAGGATATATGATTTTAAATTAGCCCAAATTTAGCAAATTGAATTTTAATATTGTTATACTACATATCTGGAAGACATAATTCTTAAGAGTAAGAGAAAATATCTATTTCGTTTATCAGTTGATACTGAAACTAGAGCCTCGCATATGCCAAACACACTCTCTAACATTGAGCTATATCCCCAGGCCTAAGGGTAAAAGAAAACATCTAATAAAGTACAATAAATTAAGAATTATTTTATTATCTGAACTGTGATTGAAATAGAAAAAAACCTGAACTCAATTCATGAGGGAGATGCCATGTGTACATTGTCTCCAATATTAAAAACATGTATTAAAAGTTTATGTTATTATTCAAACAGTTCAAATTGGGAAATAGAAAACTTATAGTTAAAGCATTAACATACCAAAGTAACTTTCCTCTGTCATTTGAAACGTAATATGTTGAATTTTGGATGCATTTCCAAATAAAAATATTTTATTTTTATACCAAGAATGTCTAATATTTAATTTTTAGTTAATAAAACATAAGTAGTACGAATTGATCCTATTTATAGGCTTAATATAAATATTAAAAGAGTACCACTTTACAATATCTTAGCACTATATTCAGAGTGCATTGAACAGGATTAAATTTGAAAAAGTCTGCTGTTTTTATGACATCCAAGGTTGATGACAGATATTATAGTTTAAAATTCAATTTCTAAAAATGTACCAAGTGAAATAAGGGAAAAATCATATAAATATTTGAGCCAGGTATAGACTTTAAGACAAATGGTCTTCGTGTTTCAATCTCATTACATTTTTACCAATATTGTCTCACAAATGTACTATGCTTCAAATATGACACAGATAAAGTTAGATATAAATTTGAAGAAAGAAGAATTTGCAAAAAAAAAAAAAAAAAAAGGAATTTGCTGCCTGGCAGTCTGGCAGTCCAATAAGTAAAATGCTGATCTACCTTGTTACAATAGGCAGTAATTTGTTGCTTACAGACTTTACTCAGTGAAACAGTAATAACAATGAAATGTTTAAAAAAAAATAATGGTTTAGGAAATAACAGAAGTATGAAGTTAGCAATTTCCACCTAATTTAGAAGTATTTATTTCATTAAACAGCCTTTTAGAGCAAATTATACCATCACAGCCCTCCCTCACACTGCATCAGGTTTTCTACAGCGAGCTGCTGAAGGCTCTCAGAACCAATAGCATGCACGTAAGGCGCAGTAGATCCGCCATCATTCTCCTGTTATCTGTGCAGCTGCACAGGGGTCATTCCTGGAAGGACCCTGCAATGAGTCAACGTTCTGCTGTGCCATCTTGGAAATCTTAACATTGTTTGCATGAAGAACCCACATTTTCATTTTTGCCTGGAGCACCACATATTACGTGGACCTTGTTGGGCTAGGAAGTTTCCCTGCAGCCTCTACTGCAGAAGTCGCCCTGCTCCACTCAGCCAGCAAGACCCATGACTGAAAATGCTCCCATCTTCCACAGGTTGTACACTTCGACAGCACCTCTCCTTCCCACTCACACCACAGACTCATCTACCTCCCTGCACATCTTCCACAGTCATAGAAAAGTGCTCTGCCTAATTGGAGACCATTAAAAGAATGGTGGATAAACTCTCCCCTCCCTCCTTGCTGAGAAAATGATTTAAGGCACAGTGTTTCCATAAGACCCTGGCAGAGTCTTCGCCTATGACAGCCAACCAACTGTGTTTTCTGATGACACGAAAGATTTTGGTGACACATTACCTTCTGTTGTTTTCCCTCTGTCAAAGACAAAATTACAACAAATGTAGTTTAAAGACCTTAATTGGCTTTTATTTGAAAATCTGGACTCAGGCAACACCTCATTCTATAAAGCAGAATAAATGCTCCAATGAGACTTGCTGAGAAAGCTGGATTTGCAGACAAAAAGGGGCTGAGGGAGGCAGAAACAGAATAAAAAGAAGAGTGGTCATTTTTTAAAGGTTAAAACTGGAGGAACTTCCTAAAACTGGTATTTTAGGGGGATTTGGCTATTTTCTCTCACATTTTTTCAAAGCTCTGATAAACTACTTGGCTTTGGCGTTGGCTTGAAACCTTAACACGAGTAACTCCATTTTGTTGTTGTTGTTGTTGTTGTTTTTATTTTTTGGGGACTGATATAGGAGTTCATTAAAAACCAATGGTTTATATATTTATTTATGATGTTTCCAGAGTGCTGGGGGTGGAACCCAGTGCCTTTTGCTTGCTCAGCAAGTACTGTCTATCACTGAGTGACAAGGATTCTGCTTCTATAAATTTTACTTACGATGCTGCAATAATGCAGTAGACCACATGCAGTATTGACTTCATGCTTTTTCTTTTGTGGGTTTTACATTTTATTTATTTTTTTTTAATTTTATTTAATGGTATATTTTAGGTATACATAATGATTACATTCATCATAGGGAATTTGTACTTGTACATGATATGTCTTACTGCTTCTTTTTTCCTCGTTCCCCTCCCCTCCCTTCACCCCTTACTCCCTCCCTATCTACAAAAGCTTTGTTTCCATTTTTTTTAACTTTTATTCTTCTTTTTCTTGTCCCTCAATTCCCTCCCCCTCCCTTGTTCTACTTCCCATTTGAACAATTTCTTCCCTTTCCCAATATAATACATTTTAGTCCTTATTTACACTTTCAGTTTCTCATACCAGAGAAACAATGTGGTCTTTAAACATGTCTGTATGATTTATTTCACTTAAAAGTATGATCTCAAGATGCATCTATTTACCTAGAAATGTCTCAAGCTTATCGTTCCTTATGGCAGAATAATACTCCATTGTATATAAAAAAAGAGAAAAAAATCTTTTTTATCCATTCATCAGTTGATGAGCATTTGGGCTGTTTCCAAGACTTAGCTATTACAAACTGTGCCACTATAAACATGGGTGTTCATATATCACTGTGGTGTGATGCTTTTAATTCTTGCAGGACTATGCCAAGAAGGGGAATAGCTGGGTCAAATGGAACCTCGAGTCCAAATTTTATGAAGAGTCTCCAAACTGATTTTGACAATGGTTGCACCAGTCTACATTCCCACCAAAAGTGGAGAAAGGCTCTTTTTTTTTACCACAGTCCCCCAGTATTTGCTATTTGCTAATTTCTTGATAATAGCCATTCTTTCTGGACTGAGGTGGACTTTGGATAAGATGGCAGAGCAGTGAACAGCTCTGATATTTGTTGACCAAATGCTGGAATATAGAAATGTGAGGAAGAGAAGAAGGAGGGAAGTGGGTTCCCAGGGCCTAACAGGGATCTGAAACACAGGAGAATAATAAGAGTGACCTCAGCACAGAAGAAGGAGGCAACAGGCAATGGTTTCTCCCAGAGCCCTGGCTTGTGGCACAGGAAAAGAGGCTCAAGCCTGCAGACGGATGGTGACTATTGGTGACACCAGAGGTCTCCACAGAAAAACATAGCAGTGGAACAGATCTGTGAACACAGTGAAGTGCAGTGGATGGTGAGTTACTTGGGTTCAGAC
>PVJO010032054.1:0-13636 GCA_004026905.1 Hystrix cristata
TGCTTTTAAAAATTTTATTTTTATTTTCTTCTAAAACAAGAAATGGGCTTCTAAGTCTTTTCATTCTCCATAACACTTAATGACTTATAATCCTAGATACTAAGATTATATAGAACAAAGAACTTTAATTCTGATAAGGGAAATGATGAAATTGCTCCAGTCTTCATAAATGCCCTGAATATATTTCTGTGAATTTGGAAAATTCAGCAATTGGGCATTCAAGGAAGTTCGAGTATTTCTTCTTCATGTTTATTTTTGTTTTCTGTTTAAAATGAAAATTCTTGGTGTATGAAGAAACTGACTGACAAATGATTGTTTAAAAAAGACATAAAAGTCCTTAAAAAAATTACCCTGAAATATGTACCTCAGATATCTCAAGACTTTTGTCCACTAACAAATATTTGTTACCATTGAGAATGCCTTTGTTGTTTAATTGAAGGCTGATTTTTTTAGTAAAACCTTTGAACTAAGGTTCAAGACAATCAAGCCTCCTTTGTTTATTTTTATTTTCATATTCACTTACAATTTTTTTGTGTGCAATACTGGGGATTGAACCCATGACCTTTGCACTGAGCTACATCCCCAGGCCTTTAAAAAATGTATACATTTATTAATTTTAAAATGAGATCTCACTGTATTAGTCAGATGGTTCTAGAGTCAATGGTTTGCAAGAGAGCAGATTTAATACAGGACATTTATAAGTTACAACATTCACCCATAAACCAAATGCAGGGAGAGTGCCAAATGTCTATCTATGCACTGGAGACCTAAAAGATCCAATCAAGGGCCGGGAGCTCTCAGCAATGTCCCGTGTATGTCCATGTCAGCAGACGATGGCTGAAGAAATCTTTACTGGAACCAGGATATGATGCTTGCAGCAGAGATGAAGACCAGAGCTCCCCTGGAGGCAAGAGCAGCCATCCTCGATGACAGCAAGGCCCCGAGCTCCTTCTTCCATAACAGACTAGTCCCCTTTGGGAAACAGCCAGCCTCTATCTTCTGCTCCAGTTCTCCTTTATTCTGTGTCAGCAACAATCCTCAGGTAGATCCTCTATGCCCAGAACCACACTAACTCAGTCCAGCTGGGTGTTCCTGCTCAAGCTGATCATATCAATCCACCACATTCACTAAGTGGCCCAGGTTGGAAACAAATTTGTGATCCTCTTGCCTCGGCTTCGCACAATGCTGGAATTCTAGACCTGTACCACTTCTTTGGTTAGATTAATTCCTAAATTTTTAAAATTGTTTCTGATGCTAATTAACTAGAATTGCTTTTTTGTAATTCTCTTTATGAATTTTTCATCATTAGTGTCCAGAAGTTCAACTATTTTTGTATGTTGACTTTATACCCTGCTATGTACTGAATTCATTCATTACTACTTACATTTTTCCTGTATAAAATCTTTATAGTTTTCAACAAATAAGTCTGCATATTGTATAAACACAAATAATTTCACATCTTTCTTTCCAGTTTACATATATTTTATTTGTTTTTACTTGACAAATTGCTCAGACTAATATGTCAATATGTTGAAGGGGCAAAAGCAGGTCTTGGTCCTGGTCTTAGGGAAAATTTTTCTGGTTTTTTACCTTGAATGTAATGTTATCTTGGTTTCTGTATATGGGTCCTTTATTGTTTGGCTGTAGTTTCTCTCTGTTCCTAGTCTGTTCAGTGTTTTCAAAGTGGCAGTGCTTTCAGTTTTGTCAAAGTTTTTCCTGCAATATTTGTGATGATCGTGTTGAGTTTTTATTCCCTTGATTTTGTTAATGCAATATATTACATTGACTGATTTTTCTTTATCTTGCATTCCAAGAATAAATCCCATTTGATCAAGATGTATCATTTTACTTTATTACCAAATTCAGTCTGGATTTTATTGAGAGATTTTTGCATCAGTATTCCTAAGGAAATTAAATCTAATTGTATCTTCCTATACTAGTTTTGTTAGCATGAAACAAATCTATTTCACAAAGGAAAATCAACCTTCATCTCTATCTTACTTAATACACAAAATTGAATTCCTATATATTATACACTTCCAGGTAAAAACTTTCAATAGCTTTGCAGAAGATAAAAAGAGAGTATTTAAGTGATTATGTATAGCCAGATATTACTTCTGTGTCACACAAAAAGAACTATGTAAAAAGCATAAATTAACCACCGAAATTAAGAAAATAGTATATATTTTGGACAATAAAATAACTATAAATAAAATTAAAAGGCAATCTCCACTAATTGTAGAGAAATATATTCAAAATATGAATGTTTGAGAAAGAATCTATACTCAAAATATGGGAAGAACTTTTAAAAATCGACAAAAAAACAGAACAACAGAGCATGGGCAAATATCTTCTATATATATTTGTAATAATATTTTAAGTGGATACTTGAATGACTAAAATAAAAATGATGACATAACATCTTGGAAAAATGTGCAGCAAAGAATCACACATTGCTGGTAGTGGCATAAAATGGTTCAACAATTTTGGAGAACAGTTTGAAAGGTCATTTAAAAATTTGTTGTATCTATGCTATAACCTATCAACACCTGTCCTATGTAATCGAGAAAAATAAAAGCAGGCAAACCGAATGGTTTGGAAAATAATATCCACAACAGCCTTATTACTAAGACTATCAAACTGGAAGTGGTCTAGATTTCTATCAAGAACAAAATGGACAAATAATGTGTGACATAATTTTAATTTGGATTAGTATTATTCAGTTATCAAAAATCAAACGATATGTACAATATTAAGGAATCTCTAAAATAGTTGAATGAAAGAACCCAAACACAAAATAACATACACTGGATTATTTAATTTTTATTATTTATAGAAAAAAGTAAAACTATTTTAAGACAGTAAAGTAAGAAAATGGATACCTCTAGCTTGATGTTGAGATAGAATGAGAGATTGAAAATAGGCACAGTGGAAATTTCCAGAATGATAAAAAAATTCTTGGTTTTGGCCATGATTACTTGAGTCTAAGCAACTGCCCAAATTCATAAAGCCAACCATTTTAATATGTGAAATTTATTTTATTTTATACTATGGAGTTGGTGGGAGAGTTGCTTCTCCACTGTGGAGAAGTATGGATACTAAGTCTAATTCTCCCATATTCAGATAACAAAGATAAATTCCAGACATAGGACAAAGCACTATTTCTCAAAGACTCTGAAAAGTAAGTACAATCATATAGTTCAGAGGGAAGTTTAAATTTGGAAGAAATTTTATTAAAATGAATTGACTGTTTCTGCAGTAGTGCTGTGAGATGCCCTGTGATAGTTGCAGGATTGAGGGACTCACCGTTTTTTTAGCCAAGGAAAACAGTAGAAGCAGGATCTAAAACTGCTAGACAGTGGGAAGAGGAAGACTCTGGAATGGTAATATCTAGGGAAGGAGAAACTCGGCATCTATGCTCACAACACTTCTGAGTAAATTCTTAACTTTACATTTTGTTTTAGTTTTTTGTATGTTTGTTTATTTGTTTTGGGTGCTGGGGATCAAACTCAGGGCCTTGCACTTGCTAGGCAAGAGCTCTACCACTGAGCTAGATCCCCAACCCCACTAACTCCACATTTTGTATAAAGTCAACTTGAAATCTGAGTCCATGTTTGCCACAGGAATGGCAGAGTTTACAATCCCAATTTGCAAAGTGCTAAAACAAAAATAATGGCACACTTTAGAGAAAGTGCATGAGAGTCACTGCTACAAATCACCAACAGTGTGAATGCTGGGAACGTGAAATTCGTTCCCAAGAGAAAAGACTCACAATAGTTCACAACCCATAGATGTCAAGATTATCAAATAAGGATTTTAAAGAAGATACAGCGATGCTCAATAAGGAAAATAAGTAAAACTACAGTAGCTTTAGGAGAAAAATATGTATGCAAACATAAAAACAAACACAAGTTTTAAAGTTGAAAAATATACCACTTAAAGAAAAATACATTTTATACTCTTAAATAGATATAATATATAATATTTGAAGGAAATATAGACAAAATAACTAGTACATTTAAAGATAAATCAATAGAAACAATCCAGCTAGAAAAAGAGTGCAATATTTTAAAATTGAACAAAAGCCTCAAGAACTTGAGAACTTGAGTATACAGAAGGAAAATAAAGAGTAACTGCGGCACAAATAAGTATTTTAAAAATAATGGCAATAATCTAAAGACTCAGGAAGCTTTGTTAATTAGAATAAATTAAAACAAAAGGATAAAGGAGACACGGATGCACAAAAGGTGTGGAATTTCTATCAGAAGCCACGGAAACCGGGAAGTCAGAGAATTCAAAAAAAATTTTTTTTAAACTTCGCATCTACTTATGCTTAACAGTCTAAGAAAACAAGAAAATGAGGTAATTTCTTCATGTTAATGAAGAACATTTACAAAATACACAACAATTAATATTAAACACCTCTCTCCTCCACGACAAGAATGTCTGATGTCACCCATTCAACTCGGCATCATATTAAAGATTCTAGCCACTGTAATTATGCAAGGAAAAGAAGTAAAATTCCAAGCAGCAGCTGATGAGTGTCCCCACAATCCAATCACCTCTCCAGGAGTCTCTCTATCCAGGGAAATTAATAATCAAGATTAACCACCATACACGAAGAGAAATGAGCCTCGATGGCCTCCTCCCGTTATACATGTAATCAACTCAAAATGAGTCCTTACCAGTTGATCTTTAAAAGAAGAGATTATTTTAGAGTATCCAAGTTGCCTCAGTGTAATTACAGGGTCCTAAAATGTGGAATTCAAATACTGAAGTCTCTGAATGAGGCATTGTGAGAAAAAAATTGATCATCCACTGGTGACTCTCAAGATGAAGGGGAGACCTAAGTGAAAGAATGTAGACCTTCTCAGAAGCATGTTAGAGGCAAGAAACATGGTTCTCTCCTAAAGACCCTGCAAAAGAAAGTCACCCTGGAAATACTGTCATGTTGGTACAGATCCATTTTGGACTTTTGAATGTGAAACTACATGCAAATAAATTTGTTTAAAAATGGATCATAAGCTTAATGTAAAAGGTAATACTGTAAAGCTTTCAGGAGAAAATGTAGTTGAAAACATTCCAATCTTGAGATGGACTACCATTTTAATGCAGGAAAAATCTAGAGAAAAATAGTATTTCATATATACGTTTATATATTTTTTCTGGATTTTACAAATTGGAGAAAATCAGTTGAAAAACTGGGAAAATACGAAAGAAGTTTTGTGTCATTAAGTATTAAAAGTCACATAAAGATAGAAAGACAAAACTTGAAGGAAATCTCCTAGCATCAAGTCAAGAGAATGAGTAGAAAAAACTAACACATGGCCGCGAAGTTTCAGATCGATGTTGGCGTGAACCGGGTCTACAGCAAGTAGCATAGAAGTAGTCACAATGCCTGTAGTAATTGTCATGTTTTATATGTGGTTCTATGGTCCCATCTGCTGCTAAAAGTGAATCAGTCTTGCAAATAAAATCAGTTTTCAGAAGTTTTTAAATTCATGTTTCACTTTTGAAAACCCTATGAGTCGTATCCCAAGAAGCAATATGCTTTGGGAGAAGCATATGTCTTTAAATTGGCAATTTCAACAAGTAATTTTGTACTTAATGTTACTAAACTCTCTAGGAGATCAAAATGTTACATTACTCAAATACTGTCCAATAGAGCCCACTGGTGGTTTTTACCATTGGAATATCCACTACTGGCTACAATTCTCTGTAAATATTTTAAAAGAAAATATTATGAAGATAAGATGTAGAGGTTATATTCTGACATGAAATTTAAAAAGTGACTTAAATTCTAAATTATCAAAGCAATATTGCTTTTATTGGCAAAGCCTAGTCATGGCAACCATACAACATATTTTTTTGTCATTTAAATAGGAAATAAACTGGTATGTTGGTCTCTTGTGTGTCTGTGTGTTTACACATTAGCAATCCATTTACTCCAAATGGTATTTTCACGGACATTTGTACAAGTAAGTAGTCAGGAAAAATAAACACATCTCACTTAAAAAAAAAAAATGTTTACACTCTAGGATACTGAAAATAAAAATGCTGCTCTCTGAACAGATTTTCATAAATTTCAGAATAATAAAAACATGTCCCTCATTGGTGCATATGTGCTTACATTTCAGAATAATAAAAAAGATAATGTCTCTCCGGAAGGGACAATGGGCAGATTTGCCAACAGCCTCCTACGTAAAGATAAGTGCTTCCCGCCGTCAGTGATTCTGTCCCGTAACACACTCCACTCTGTGTGTAAAGAACAGGCAGACTTCAGCACAGCATCCTGTTAGAGTAACTGACAAAACAGCGCTGCTCTTGGCCACTGCTAGTGCTGTAAATAATAAAATAGCTTTCAGATCTGAGCCAAAATCCTCTTCCTTCTGACATGTGTACAATAGTATCAAACTAATTTATCAAATCACAAGCAATCCCAACCCCTTCCATTGTTTACCTTATTACTTTAATGGGTTTTTTTAATCTATAAAAAAAGAATTTGAAAACTGAGAAAGAATAGCTAATGAAGTAGGAGTTTCACCTGTCAGAAGTAGTGTCCCACATATATCAAATTAAGTGAGTTTCACTGTGTAAAATGTTGTGGACAAACAAGTAAAATGTGGGTGGAAATATGACACCCAGATATAACAGTATAGAGGTCATTAGTGACTTTGGCAAGCTCTCTCACAGCATGGTAGTAAAATGAAAGCCTATTCAGTGAGGGTTCAAGAGAACAGAGTAGAGGGGAAATGAGATGACAAAAAAGATATCCTTGCTTTAGAGCTGGGGGTCCTAGGGGTCAGCACATTTAGAAAAATTTCACCTAGAAAGCTTTATTGGTGAGTAGTCATGCTGAGAATACCTGGTCCTGTTGACTCCCATTCTCAGTCCACTGCAACAGGAGCCTAACACACAGAAGGTTAGACCTGTCAAGGTCTTAATTTTCTTGACAGATGAGAATTTATAAGTCATTTGTGAATTAATAATGGTATTCTGAATTATGATTGAGATGGACTTTACATTGGCTAGGTCTACTTTTATGCTAATGAGGATATATTAGATTTAAAATGATGGCTAGCTGATTTACATTTCGATTGACTCTGAGAATTTAGGGTTTACTGCCTAGGGAAAACCCTAATTTTCATATATTATGATTGACTGCTCTTTTGTTAGGAGGATGTAATTTGATTTTAGCCAGGTCCTACAGTGGAATTTAGATTTTTTCTCCTTAACATTTTTAATGAGAGTACTGTTTATTTTGGTCCTTGCATAAATGATGTGCCAGAATGGTCATTTCATGCCACACAGCTGCTCTTCAATCCCAGTGAGTTTTGGCTAATGCAACATCTGCCTGATCTGTCTTGCGCTTGCCCGTGTGTTAATGCCCAGCTTAGTTCAGCTCAAAGACTCTCCCAAGCATATAACAAACAGTTTCCAATGACTTAGAGCCTCCTGCTTCAGCTAATACAAGGAGTTTTTGCTCTTTCGTTTTTCCCTTTTGGCTAATTTTAAATCTCTCGTTTTCTTAGTAAAGCTCAAATAATAAAGCATCAACGTATATTAAGAAGCAAATGTTTCTTTTTCCAAAATGCTTCAGTTTCCTATATGATGAAAAAATAACTGCTTTAAAAATAATTTCATATATATCAGCTATGAATTTTAAGTTAGTTCACTAAAAATAATTTCATTTCACAGTAAACTGGATAGACTTCACTGGTCATTCCAAAAATCAGTGTGAATTCTGTGAATATTATTCTGTTACATTTTGTTAATCATGTGCCTTTTTATTAGACACTTTGAAACAACTCAAGATTTAAAAAATTTGAAATATGATTTCCTTTAGTGAAAATCATATCCAAAGAAGTACATAGAAGCTAAACAAAAATGAATAAAAAAGAACATTAACATTAATCTTCTCTAGCACAGATTTCTTGCAAGGATTATATATTTAAGTACACAAGAAAGTAAATAATATGAATGTTTTGGAATAATTTATAGACATATTAATTTCTGCTTTGATGTTATTTTTAATTGTATATACTTTTTTCCTACCCTAAGAATTAAGTCAACCACATGGAAATGCTCTGCAGCAAAGCATTGTGCTATAGGCCAAAAGCTAGAGCTGCCAGTAAACAATCTGTCAATCAGGCTTTTGCATTTCAGTCCTCTCTATGTTTTAGGAGATTATGGTAGACCACACAGGTGAGTAACTGAGGCATTCAGAAAGAAAGAACATCCATCTTGCCTCTAGAGGTGGAATTATGTAAGATTTCTTTGATAGGATGGACTGATAGGTCACACTTTTTCCAGTTCCCTAAACTGCTGCAGGTCTTGCTGGTAGGGGGTGTGTGAAGTGTAGGGAGGATAAATTCTAGGGATGAGAAGCTCCAATCTCAGGAAAGATCATGAAATATGAGAGACTGAAACATTGTACTTGAAATATTAGCTTGAGCAAGTAGACAAGAGAAAGTAATGAAAGGGATACAAACAGGAAAGAACTCAAATTATTTTTATTTGTGAACAATAGGATACTATACTTAGAAGACTCTAAAGACTCTACCAAAGATTTTTATTTAGAGTTGATAAACAATTTCAGCAAAGTAACAAGATATAAAATCAACATTAAAATTCTGTAGTTTTGGGGGGTGGGGATTTAGATCACTGGTTAGAGTGGCTTGCCTAGCAAGCACAAGGCCTTGAGTTCAATCCCCAGCACAAAAAAAAAAAAAAACACATAGCTTTTTGATACACCAGTAATGGATGAACTGAGAAGGAAATCAGAAAAACAATTCCATTCAAAATAGTTTCAAAATTTAAAATGCCTACATACACATCAATTAACCAAGGAGGTAAAAAATTCTCTACAATGAAAATTTCAGAGCACTGCAGAAAGAAATTTAAGAAGACAGTAGAAGGTGGAAAGATTTCTCATGCTCATGAATCAGAAGGATTAATATTGTTAAAATGGTCCCAGTACCAGGAGCAAACTACACAATCAACATAATCTCTGTCAAAGTACTAATGACATTCTTCACAGAGCTGGAAAAAGAAATCTTAAAATTGATGCAAAATCACAAAAGATCCAGAGTAAACAAAGCAATCTGAAGGAAAACTTCAAGGCAGAGCTACCATAATAAACTCTAAATTATGGTATGAAGTCATATGAATAAAAACGTTATGCTATTGGCACAAAAATACACACAGAAAATTAAAAGAGAGTAGAAGACCCAGAAACAACCCCATATAACCACAGTCATCTGAAATTGGACAAAAGAGTTGGAAAAAAAAGACAGCCTCCTAAACAAATGGTACTGAGAAGCTGAATATCCATATGTCCACTATTGATACTAGATCCCCATCTCTCACCTGTGCAAAAATCAATTCAAAATGACCCAAAAACCTAGGTATGAGACCTGAAACTTTGAAAATGCTAAAAGAATACTTAGGGGAAACACTTGAAGCTGTAGGCATAGGCAAAGACTTTCTAAATAAGACACAAATAGTTCAGAAAATCAACAAATAGAACTTCATCAAAGTAAAACCTTTTTGCACAACAAGAAAAAGGAGTGAAGAAACAGCCTCCAAAATGGAAGAAAATCTTTTCCAGCAACTCTTTCAACAGAGGATTGGCATCTAGTCTACATGAAGAACATGAAGAAACTTAGGACTGAAAATCTAAAAGCCCAGTCGATACATGGGCATGTGAATTGAACAGACATATCTCAAAAGAGGAAGAACAAGTGGCAATAAGTACATAAAAATTTTCAGCATTTTTAGCCATTATGGAAATACAAATAACAACTACATTGAGAATCCATCTCACCCCCCAACCAGGCGGGCTATCATCAAGAATACATATAATAAATAAACGAATGAAGAAAGAAAGAAAGAGAGAAAGAAAAGAACAACAAAACAATAAATGTTGGTGAGGAAGTGGTGCAAAGGAACAATGTTGGTGATAATGTAAATTAGTTTGGCCATTATGGAAACCAGTACAGAAGTTCCTCAAAAAACAAAAACAGAGGTATCATTTGATGTAATTATACCATTTCTTGGTTTATGCCAAAGGAATTAAAGTCAGCACACTACAGGAACTCTGCTGACTCATGGTGTGTGTAGCACAACTCACAACAGCCAAGCTATTCAACAGCCTGGCATAAAGAAAATGTGGTATATATACACAAGGGAGTATTATTCACTCACAAAGAAGAAGGATTCCTTTTTCTCCACAGACCCTCCAGCATTTGTTATTGGTTGATTTGTTGATAATAGCCATACTTTCTGGAGTAACGTGAAATCTCAGGGTTGTTTTGATTTGCATCTCTTGAATGACCAGTGATGCTGAACATTTTTTCATATGTCTATTTGCTGTTTCTACTTCTTCATCTGAGAAGTTTCTATTCATTTCTGCTGCCCACTTTTGGATTGGGTCTTCAAATTTTGGGGGGGGGCCTGATTTTTTTTAGTTCTTTTTATATTCGAGATGTTAGCTTGAGATATTCCTAGGTAAATGGATGCATCTTGAGACCATACTCTTAAGTGAAATAAATTGGACACCCATGTTTAAATACCACATAGTTTCTCTGGTGTGAGAAACTGAAGTGTATATAAAGACTAAAATGTATTATATTGGGAGAGGGAAGAAAATATCCAAATGGGAAAGGGAACAAGGGAGGAGGAAAGGAACAGAGGGACAAAAGAAATAAGAAATGGAAGGAAAAAATGGAAACAAAGCTTTTGTAAATAGGGAGGGAGGAGGGGGTGAGGGGAGGGAAATGGCAAAAAAAAAAAAGCAAGATATGTCATGTGCAGGTACAAATCCTCTGTGATGAATGTTATCACTATGTACATCTAAAATGTACCATTCAAATAAAATTTTAAAAAAAGAAGAAGGCAATTTTGTCATTTGTAGAAACTACAGATAATCATGCTAAGCAAAATATGTCAGACACAGAAAGTTATATATTACATAGTTCCCTTATATGAGAAACCTAAATTACAAGTAAATGAGTGAAATAAAGGAAAGATGGTAGGAAACAGAAGTTTATCATCTTAGAGATAAGGAAAAAGATCAGATGAAAGAGGTAAAGGATAAGGAGGTAAAGGAATAAAAAGTGATCAAGGTATGTTATATATGTGTACCAATTCCCCAAAAATCAACACCACTATTATGGATTGCAAATATACACTATTAAAAAATATTCCCTTCTAGTGTCGTATAACCGTCACAATAATCATATAAATATGGGTAAATCATTCTTTTTAAAGGATTCATAGAATTATACACAAAAACTTGTTGGGCTGGAGATAAATGCAGTTGTACAGTACATGCCTAGCATAGCATGCCCAAGCCTGGATTAGATAGAACCTCAGCATCACCAAAACAAAGAAATCAAATATTGTGCCCAAGAAGTCCAAAAATAAGATTCAAATGCTGTCCAATTCCAGTGTCTTCCCAGTGCAATGGTTTTAAGGAAATATTTTAGGAAGTACCTAGTATATTTCATTTCCTAGAGTGGGTTTTCAATTGGAATAAGACCAGATTTTCTTTGAATATTTCTTCCTGTCAGGCCCACAGGAGAAGGCATTGTCTTCCTTCAATTTGGCTTAGTTTTTGACCCAGTCAACCTCTCCATAGAACATATGCAATATTTTGCTATCCCATGCTGTATGGTAGGGAAAAAAAAAATCTGCAATTTTTCAACTCTGCCTACAACCAAATGGGAATCTTAAATTTTTTGTCCATAAGTAGATAGTCTATGTTCATTCCAACAAGGTTGTTGTTTATTTCTGCACTTGGTTTCAGTAATATGGCTAACATTTTATCTCTGTCTTTAGAAAACATATGTTCATTTCTCTTTTGGTTCCAAACTCATGGTGCCAGGAAACCCTACCAGTTGTGCCTAAATAGCAGCTTTCAAATTCCTGTATGTAAACTTATTCAATAGCTCTTCAAGTGAACCTGATGGGCTGCAAATGATAGAAATCTGAGCTTTGATCTATTTTTGACGATGAGGAAATATAATCAGTCATATTATACGATTGAGATGCAAGCAGGTATCAAGAACACGGAAATCATGAACTTTAATCTTCTAATTCCTCACCAAAGCTTATTTTTATATTGGTTTAATTACTTTTACTGTATGTTGATTTTTCCTACATGGTGGAAAACATGACCACAATACTCCTGATACATATGTCTATACTCCTGTCTTGTACATCTTATAACATTCACACCAAGTAGTTAGATATTTAAAAAAAAAATCCAGAAAATACTTCTGTTTGAATTTCAGTCAGATACCATTTTGAACTAATTAATTCTAATTAGCCAAAGCAGAGTTTGGTCAGAATATAGCCATGTCTCAGGTGGCAGCCATGAATGTGGGGAGAAATGGATATTTCAAAAATAAATATATCAATCCATCCTATTGATTCCTTTCCCTTACATAGTATCCCCATAGATCTCTTGGCTTGTTTCTAAAATGCTAACAGTGTTTTGGTGATGAGGAAGAGAAAGTGGATAAAGACAATGACGAAATCAACTAGTGTTTATACTTTTCATTGTGCTGAACGCCTTAGAGGCAGTAAGTCTTTTAGTCCTTACAATCTGCTTGTAAGATGTTCCCTACAACGATGGGAAAAGTGTGTAACTTGATCACAGAGTTCATAAAGCGACACACTCAGTATGGAAAATAATTTAAAATGTGTCATAAGTTGGCTTGGTAATCCACTGCTTATACTGCCTCTCTTGATTCCACCTATCTTCCATTATTTTGATAAAAAACGTAAAATTAAAAATATTGGGACATTTTCTTCTTCTTTTCACCACTTAAATTTTAATATGCATGTAATTTTTCACTGCACGAATCACTGAAATTAAAACTTACCATCATCTGTAGCTGCACGTAGTCTCTAGTTTGACTTTAAAAAATAATATTTTGCAAGAAGAGCACTGTTTTTCTCATTGGATTTTTAATGAAAAATCCACTCAGAGTTTTCTTAATTTTATTTCTCAAGATTTAATTTCTTATCATATAGGTACAGTTGTTTCCTAGATAATTTGCTGGCCTAAGTTATAAACGTTTCCTGTCTAAAGCTGGAACCCATGTAAAGCAAAACATGTAATTATTAATATGTTTGATGGAAATATCACAATGTATCACTACTATGCCTGGTAGTTCATGAAGTTAAGGTTGGCTGACTGGAGTTTGGGCTTGTAATCTATGTGCCGAATATAGGTTTTTTTCTCTCTTGAATGACCAAAACAGGACACATAATTGTCACTAGTCCTATGTGGTGGCCGCAAGGAAAACTAGATTTGGGATGAAGCAAATGTACAAAATAGTAAACTAATAAGATGGGGAAAAAATATAATTACTTAGTGGCATCACTGACTCATTAGGAATAAAGTCCCTCAAACTCTGACATTCTGAACATGAAAGATAATAAGATTTTTATTGTATAACTCAGTTTCTTTTTGTATATGTCCTTACTGTTTAAGGGCATTTGTGTTGGAGTTGCCTACTCTTTCTGCCAAAAGATCTTTTGCCCATCCACATACTATTTTTCTCTGCCGAAGCTAATTCTCTTTCCTGTCCAACATTAATTGGCTCTGTCTGTTTGGTCAGCTGGG
>PVJO010032055.1:0-13633 GCA_004026905.1 Hystrix cristata
CACATTAATGTTAATTGGAACTCTCTTAGCACTATGGTCTCATCTGCACTTAATTTTTAATGCATTTCGGTTTTAGACTTGGACACGAGCCATTGCTTTATGTTTGTGCAAACCTGAAAAGAATTCTATTCAAGTAGTTCCAGAGATGATGACTTTATTTAAACTGGAAAAAAATGCTCTATGGTATTTGTCCACTTTAACACGTACTCGCTGGTCCTAAGAAATCCCTCTATTCAGTTCCATCGACTGATGAAGAAGATTTTCTCGGGTGCACGAAATTCTCTCGCATCTTCATCCTGCGCCTACCGCGCCCACCTTCCTCGCAGAGCCAAAGCTCTTTCCCTAAACTGGAGGCGCCTCCTCGGCAGCCCACAAGCTCCGTGTCTTCTTAGGGCGCCCCGAAACGCAGATCAAACAGACAAGAACAAAAGCAGAACTAACGATCCGCCCCGGAGGGAAGCACTCAAGTGGCCAGGTGAACGTTTTGCTCGCAAATATCGACGGTCCCTTCTCGGCCCGGCCCTGGCCGCATCTCGGAAAAGGACGTTTTTACAGCCAGGGCAGGGACGGGCCGGGCTGTGCCTCCATTTACATTTCTTTGTTGCAAAATGAATTGGGCTCGCTCAGCTTCCAGTAAAAGAGAAAGCGGCGGAGGCTGCAGTTACTTTGCAAAGTGAAACTCGAAGCCACCTTCCTCCCGGCACTGAAGACGGTGAGTCACCGGAAGAGGTCGCCTGAGTAAAACAATCAAAGCCGCGCAGGCTCAGTGGATTTCCGGCCTCAGTGAGTAGATCCCGCCTCCAGCGACGGCCCCGGGGCTGCAGAGCCATCGAAAATGCAGGCCCCGGGCCGGCTCCCTCCCGTGCGCCCCAACCCCGCCGCCGAGCCCGGCTGTGCCCCTCAGGAGGTCGCAGGCAAAGCCCCAAGCCTGGCACTGCGGTCACAGAGCCACAAGGACACCTCATGACTCGATCCACCTGTCCCGGTTGCCATCGCCTCTTCCCCGGGGCAGCTGAGGCAGGAGGACCTTTCAGGAGCTCCTTGAAATAGTTATCGGTAGAAAGGACTCATCTAAAGCACACTTCTCAAGGGAGCACGCATCAGAGTCCCCGATGATTTTATTTTAAAAGATCAGGAGTTGGGCGTGGTGGTGCACGCCTGTGATCCCAGCACTTGAGAGGCTGAGGCAGGAGGATCGCTGCGAGCTAAGAGCCCAGTGTGAACTACATAGTGAGACCTTGTCTCAAAAAAGAAAAAAAAAAAAGTATTTGTATTTCTAAGGAGCTCCCCAGTGCTGGAGCTGACTCCGAGAACCTCAAATGTGAAAGGATTTTAGAGTTCAGGCTGAAGGGTTGGAGGACTCTGGTACCAGCCGCCGCCGCTCAGTAACTCCCCCTGCCACGCACCCCACAGCCTGGCGTCCTCAAGCCCCGCGCCGCAGGGCTCTGTCGCCCTTCTCCGTCTTGTGCTGCTGAAGCGAGCTGACTGTGCCCCCAAGTGGCCATTTGGGCAGCTGCCTTCCAGTGTGGCCTGCCAGGTCCTAGTTGGGCTCCCTCAGGGACGTAGCCGCCCCCCCCCCCCCGGCCGCCCAGCTCCCAGCAGAACTTGACACTAATTGCCACCTTTGATGTTGCAGGAGCTAGAAGCTGGAAACCCAGGGCCTTTAACCACCCGCTCTTGGTTTCAGGCGGAGACGGGCACAAGCTGCTCCTTACTGAGTCTGGAGACAGAAACTGATCGCAGACGTGCAGAGGCCACGGGGTCGGGGGGGGGGACCCTAGGGGCACTGCTGGGCCCGCGCCGGCCAGGATGGGTAACTGGAGTCCAGGAGCCCAGTTCTTGGTCTTTTCAAATGGAGTCTCCTCAGCCTACCCCGGGGCTGCTCTGCTGTTCCGGGCTTGCAACAAAGGGGCTGCACTGGGATCTTCTCGCATCATCTAGATTCCTTGGCCTCCAATACCAGGGCCAGCATTTGAGGCCATGCTCCAAGGCACCGCCAATATGCAGGTAATGACAGCTCAGCCCTGGAGAGCCAAGTCGCAGATGCACACGCGTGGGGCGGTGCATGGTGCTCAGTCAAAACAGAGCCCCACGTGGCACTAACAGGGAGGGGACACGAAGGGCAAAGACACTATGTGGCACTGGGCACGGCGGTGCACACATGTGATCCAGCACTGGGGAGGCTTAGGCGGGAGGATCCCCATGAGTCCAAGGCCAAGCTGGGCTACATAACAAGATGCTGTCTCAAAAACACAAGAGAGACAGACAGACAGACAGACAGAGATGCTGATGATGTGGGCATCAATGGGCCACAGAAGTTAGGGGTTAAAAAAAAATAAAATAAAATAAAAAAAGAAGTTAGGGGTCTTGGGGTTTTTTTTTTGTTGGGTTTGGTTTGTTTTGTTTTGTTGCAGTACTGGAGATTAAACTCAGGGTCTTTGCACTAAACTACATTCTCAGCCCTTTTTATTTATTTTGAAACGAGTTCTTGCTAAGTCCTCAAGTTGCCCAGGCAGGGTTCAAACTTGCAGTCCTTCTGCCCAGGCCACCCAGAGCACTGGAATGACCGGTGTGGTGTGCAACACCACAGCCAGCCGCCAGTTTTTATTCCATGTAAAAGAGCCCGGCACACTGAAATCCAAGTCGGAATACACCCGGGATGGCGTTCAGCAAGATGAGGTTTGCTTTAGGATGTGCGGCACGGGTCCCACAGATAGCCGGCAGGAGCTGTGCGGGGCGAGCCCGCGGGAGTTCAGGCCGGATCCAGCTTCAGGGACCAACACGCACCCAGCTATTCCACAAACGCAAGGCCAGCACGGCGGAACCGACACATCACGGGCACCGCGACGCTTCTCGGCTTCACCGCTGCCGGCTGGCTCCAGGATGGCGCGATGATTCCCCCCGAGTCTGCCGCACAACGTCTCCCTCTTACTGTCTCTGAGTCGCTTGAGTAAATCTCTCGTCTTTGGAAACAAAAGACAGTATTCATGGCACTGCTTCTCACCATGGTACTTCCGTTTACAAAATAGCGTAATTCTTGATCACTGCAAATTAAACGAATGCTGGCGACGAGCCGTACTTTTATTTCTGAATGAGAAATTGATTGAATGAGGCGGGAATTTGGACAGAGTAGTCACAAGTGAGGAATGAATCTGGGGTACACCACAGAGAAGCCAAAAGCCCCAAGGCGGGGGCAGCGCGTGGAGCAGGCGAGGGAACCCCAAAGTGGCAAACACGGGTTGGGGGCCAGGCCCTGAGAGGCACTCTGTGATCAGCACCTTACTTCGTACTTTAGGGTGACCCCCCCCCCGACCAGGCCAGCAAGGGTCCCACCCCTCCTACGAGATACAGTTCAGCATTTTACCTACCTGAACCTAAAAACATCAGATGTTTGTTCCAAAGAGCAAACAGTTCATAGCTTTCGGGATTTTGTTTTTTATTTTTGATTTTTTGAGACAGAGTCTCACCATGTAGTCCAGGCTGGGCTCGAACTATGTAGCTCAGGCTGGTGATCCTCCTGCTTCAGCCTCCCAGATGCTGGGATGACAGGTGCGCACCACCAAGCTTGGCTCCCAGGATTATTTTTGGAGTTTTTTGTTTTTGTTTTTGCTTTTGGGTTGTAGGGATCAAACTCAGGGCCTTGGGTTTGCTAGGCAAGTGCTCTACCACTTGAGCTAAATCCCCAACCCGGTTTTGTTTTGTTTTGGTTTGGTTTGGTTTGGTTTGGTTTGGGTTTTTTGAGACAGGGTCTCACTGTGCAGTTCAGGCTGCCCTTGAACTCACGACATAGCCCAGCCTGGCCCTGAATTCAAAGCAATCCTCCTGCCTCAGCCTCCTGAGTGTAAGGATTACAGGCGAGTGCCACCATCCCCGGCCCAGGATTGTTTGTGAGTCAAGAATAAAACAATACGCTTAAGCGATTACACGCTGGAAAAACAACTCAACAACTTACCAAAAACTAAAATCCACAGGCCTGATTTTCGGGGTAGTCTTTCACTCATCTCATTTATTTCAGTATTCTGGAGCTTTAGATCCAGCACAGCCCGATGGAGGAACACAGAGGTTTTCACCACGGCACCAGCACGTACAAATACAGATGAAACGGCGCCAAGAAAACATATTTAAAGTGGTGAGTCAAGTCTCAAATTCAAAGAATTCTCCTTGGAGTGTATTTCTTTTCTTCATGGTGTGAGATGAGCATGTGAGACCTCTGGGGTGACTGGTCTGTGCGGGCCACTTTGAAACGTGAGGCCAGACACCGTTACCATAACATGTGGCCGCCCTGGGTTAGAGGGCACTGACCACCAAGTCCCCCAGGCCAGGAGCAGCACCTGCCGCCCTCGTGTGCGTCACAGGCTGGTGTTGGAATCACAGCCCGGCGGGGCTCGTGGTGGCGCGAAGGAGACCTCGGAGTGTGAGGCGCTGGGGGCGCTGTCCAGTGCGGGGTGACGAGGACCCGGGGTGGGGGTGCTCGGGATGCAGAGAGAGGTGCACAGCGCACAGCTCTGCCCGCTCCAAGCAGAGCAGCCCACCAGGGCCGGGAGGAAGCAGCAAACCCGCAGGCCAGCGAGCTCACCAGCCAAGAACGAGCATCCTCCACCTGGACAGACGACAGAGGAGCCGCCCAAGGCAGGAGTATTTTAGTCACTTTTAATGCCTCCAAAGTGGGCTCTGCGCACGCACACCTGTGTTTCTGCGTGAATCTGCGACGTGGGACGGATGATTTCAGCCTCCCGTGTCCACCAAGCTGTCTGCCCGCAACAGCCCGCCAGCTCCCGCCAAATGCGACAAAGGCAGGAAGGGGCTCCAGATTCTCTTTCCCAGAAAGAGTAACATTTCCTTCCGCCATTCTGTCTGTTTTCCTCCTACGAATCTAACAACACAATTTAACTAGGAAAGCGTTTCACTCAACGGATTTAAAACGCGCCCTTTAAAAAAATAATACTTCAAAAAGGAAAGCAAAGTCTTTTTACCAAAATAAGTCGTACTTGCCACAAGCCAGCTTAATAGGTAAATAAAGGAACCACCTGCTATCGGCGTCAAGAATGTCGCTCCGATTATCACTTTCGCCCCCTGCCCTGGATTTGAGTTGGAAGGAAAAGCTAAGAAAAATAAGTTACACATAAATCTAAAAGGTGTTCAGCGTGAGACACGCGGATGTGGCTCTCCAGCCGGCCTGGCACACTCATTTTTTAACTTATTCGCGACGTTCGTCACCCAAAGCCTGTGGCTGGAAGACTTCCGACAGTAACCCAATCGGAGTGAAGCAATAAATAATATTGGAAAAGAAATGGCTCAGCTTCTTCCAACTACTGTCTGCAAACCACCCGGCCTCTTCTGAGCCTTCCCAATAAAAACCAAGGCCGCTCATTTAGCCTTAAGTGCCACTTGAGCCCCGCTGACAGCGCCGCCCCTCTGGATGAGTGTTGAGCTGACCTCGAACGCAGCCCTGTCTCCACTTGGGGGGCTTTTGGTTTAAGGCCTTGCGAAGTTACTGAGCCCTCAGCTCGGCATGGTCTACGTCGGATGCCCCCCACCAGGCGCATTAAGGCAAAATAGTCTAGCCTCAAGCCGCAAAGGATGGTGGGGCAATACGCCAATGGCACAGGCGCTCTTTACCAAAGGAAAGAAAGATCGCACCACCTATGAGACTAGCAAGCGGCACTGCAAGGCCGAGGCCGAGGCTGAGGCTCGGACCCACTCGGGCCCACCCGCCACATGCAGAAGGGGACAAGACATCGCCGGCACCGAAGCTCGCGCTGGCATTCGTGGGGCACAGTCAGCCCTGGGGCGGCCCTGGGACAGCTCCTATTGCACATCAAGGACCCCAGCCGGGTCATGGCCGCGGCGCCACAACGGAGCACAGCTTTGTGGCGGGTTTGTCACTTTGCATTTTAAAATGTCACCCCAGCGCAGGGTGAGGCGGGGGAGAAATGCTTCTTGGTTCCCTCTCTCTCAGGCAGGACGTCATCCTGTTCCCCGGCGGCCGCTCCAGGGTCCCCACAGCCGATCCGTCACAGGCGACACCGCGGCTCCCACTCGGTCACAAGAGGCCGCTGGCTCCGTCAGGCCGAGGTGGGATGGACACCCTGGTTTTCAAAGGGGGGCGGCGGCTCCCTCCAGAAGGTGAAGTTACTGAATGTGTCTGCGCAGGGGAAGTCGGAAGAATGGCTTCGCTTCAGCAGAGGGAAGACGTGGTCCACCACCTCGCACAGCCGCACGTACCTGCAAGACAAGGCACACGGTCGGTCACCGAGCGACGCCCACCGTGCGCACCCAGCCCTCAACCAGGGCCGCTGGGAACTCTGCGGCCCCGCGCCGGACGCCCTGCTTAACCTGGCGGAGTCGCTCTGGGGAAAATTCCAGAATGAGAGGCAGGAACAGAGCAGAGAGAACGGGAGCCACAGCGGGCTCCGCACACCAAGGGCAAAGCTGAGGGTGACGGGAGGACAGCCACAGAGGCCACACACGGACCACCCAGTGAGCCTGGGCTCCAACTTGAGATCCTCCTGCCTCAGCCTCCAAGAGTGCTGGGGTTCCGGGGAAAGCAGAGAGAACACAAACAGAGGCCACGCAATGAACAGACGAGGGGCCTGGGGCTTGGGAGACGCAGACTCGGACGTCAGACCTGCCAGTCTACGTGGTGTGGCTGTGGGTCAAGGACTGAATCCCCAGGCCACCACGTCCTCCACCATAAAAGGAGGAAAACACAGTGTTCCACTCAGAACTCAGCAGAACAACACAAGCAAAAACAAGATCACGTAGGCAATAAAATCAAAACAACAGTGCGCTCCATGTTTCTTCAAAGACAAACCTTTCAGACATCGCAAGTTTGAGCCTGAGCTACTTCATTTAGCGAGAACTTGTATCAAAATAAAAAAGAAAAAAAAATTTTTTAGGAAGGGCTGGGGATGTATCTCAATGCAAAGACCCGAATTCAATCCCCGGTACTGCAAAACAAAACAAAACAAACCAGAAATCCAGTTTAGCCCACTGACTCGAACAAGCTAAACTTCCACCAAAAATACAAGGGGGATTCTTAACAACTACACAGGAAGGGGACGTGTTCAACATGTGAAGAAATACACAGCTCCTCATATTCTAATCTGCCCGACTTTCCAATTCACATTCTAGACTTCAAGCCTAATTTGGCAAATCAAGTCTGAACTACTAGTTTTCGGATTCATTCAATTCCTTTCTCTTGCAAAGTCAAACCTAGTCTTTTTGTTGTTGTTGTTCTGTTTTTGGTTTTTTTTGGAGAGTCTAGCTATGTAGCCCAGGCTGGCCGCAAACTCACAGCAATCCTCTTAACTCAGCCTCTCAAGTGCTGTGATTACAGGCGTGCGCCACCACACCTGGCTCCATTTTTATATTTTATGTTGAGACAGGGTCTCAAAACATAACTAAATGGCCCAGCTGGGCTCAAACTTGTGATCCTCCTGCCTCAGCCTCCCAGAGCGCAGGAATTACTGGTGTGCGCTGCTGTGCCTGGCTAGAATGTAGCTTTACAAAGACATTAAAGATGCAACTGGGGAGGGGCTGAGGATTTAGCTCAGTGATTAGAGTGCTTGCCTTGCAAGCACAAGGCCCTGAGTTCAATCCCCGGCACCACCAAAAAAAAAAAAAAAAGAAAGATGCAACTGGGGAAAAAAAGAAAAGATCCAACTGGACAGGGATGGCCAAGAGGCCCCCAGTCCACCGCACGGCCCCCCGGGACAGCAGCCCTGGGACACTCACGAGGAGATGTTGGTCTTGGCGTGCTCCTGCACCAGCTCTCCCTTGGGGTTGACAGTGAAAATCCTGTTCAGGGAGACGCCCACTTGCTTATAGGAGTACACATCCTGGGGGCGGCAAAGGCAGGGGAAGCAATAATTAAAAAGATGAATTCACGGGCCGAGCAAGCCCTGCAGCCTGCAGCCAATAGGGAGAATAAGGGTCTCTCCGCACAGGGAGGCCTCGCTCCCGGCCTCAGCCCCACCCGTCATCTGTGGGGTCCGAGGTACAGGGGACCTGCCACGGCGCCCGCCACCCCGCCGTTTGTTCCCTGAGTCCATGTCTGCCCCATTTTCCCATTGCAGGCACATCTGTTGTGGTCTTTAAAGACTTAGGAGCATTCCTTAGAACGAGCAGTTACCGCCCAACTCAGTCCTCCACACTGAAGGGCACTCTGGTCACTCTAGAACACGCCCACCAGATGTGCCAAGCGCCCTGCTCCCGTGCAAGGCACACGCCACGCGCAGTTCTCCACTGGCCGGGGCGGGCCGCGCCGGTCCTTCCCGCTAGGAGGCTCTAGAGCGGTTAATGCTCACGTTTCACTCATTTAGCAACCAGCCTGGAACCTGGTTACTCCTGCCACACGTCCGGGGTCGGAACCGCTAGCCAGTCTTCAGAGGCGGCCAGAGGCCACGTGATGGTCACTGAATCCCTTTGCCTTAGGATGTGGCCTTTTTTTTGGATTCGTTTTTCTCTTGGGCAGTACTGGGGACTGAACTCAGGACCTTTGCCCTGGGCTACATCTCCTGCTCTTTTTTATTTTTTATTTCAAGACAGGGTTTCACGATGTTCATAAATTGCCAAAGCTGGCCTTGAACTTGCAATCCTCCTGCCTCAGCCTCCCAGCTGGGATGACAGGCATGTGCCACCACGCCCGGCTCGTGATGTGGCCACTGACCGGGCTGGCCTTACGGGACAAGAAGCGGAGGTCCCAGGCCGGGGTGCGCAGCCCCGCTGTCACAAAGAGCCCTCCTGGGTCCGAGTACTCACAGCCGGGCGGTTTCCAAAGGCGGCGTAAAAGGGCTCCGTGTTGGGGAAAAACAGGTTCTTAATGTCCGTCAGACACTGGACTTTAAACTTCTCCGGCTTTTTCTCAATCACTTCTCTGTTCAAATCGACAAATAAACGACAGATCAGGATGAGCAACACTGTTGGCAGAATCCTCCCCTGACGCCAAACCTCTGAAGTCAGTCGACTCGGCCAACCCGGACATCCGAAGCCCCCGCGAGGAAGCAGAATTCTACATGCCAAGGAACATGAAGGCCCAGGCCTGCGGCACAGTCCTGTAATGCCCGCACTCTAGGAGGCTGAGGCAGGGGGACGCAAGTTCGAGCCCAGCCTGAACAACTAGTGACTTAGCGAGACCCTGTCTCAAAATAAAAAATAAAAAGGGGCTGGGGGTGCTGCTCAGTGTGAAGGCCCGGGGTTCAACGCCCAGGCCCCAACCTTGCAAATTTCCATGAAGAAGCCAGGTGAGGGTGCGGGCAGCAGGTGGTGGGAGGCGGGTGGTACCTGTGCAGTGCGGAGAACAGGCTGCTGGGGCTAAGCAGCAGGGGCCCCTGGGGCAGCACCGTGCCGCGCTCGTTCACCCAGTGTAGGTAGCCTCGCGTCATGTCCGCCATGCCAATGGCCCGTGCGGAGCAGTACAGAAACTTGTATCCATTCCTGGAAGAGACAAAGCCCACGTTAATCATGTAGTGCAGGCTGACCTTGAACTCGCAGTGATCCTCCTGCCTCAGCTTCCCCAGTGCTGGGATTACCAGGTGCACCACCACACCCAGTACAAAAATGAATTTTTTTTTTTTTTTGGCAGTACTGGGAATTGGACCCCGCACCTGTGCACTGAGCCACATCTCCAGCCCCTTTATTTATTTATTTTGTGTTTTTCTATTTTCAGACAAGGTCTGGCTAAGTCGCTCAAGTGCCCTCCCTGTTACGTCGCCCTGCGTGCGTGGCTGGCGAGATCCCGTGTGTGGCGCGTGGGGACAGCACCAGCCTGGTACTCACTGGCTCACTTTATGGTAGAGCTTGGCGATGCCCTGGTGGGTCCAGTCCTTCCCGAGCGTGGGCAAAATGTGGCCCAGGGTGTCGGATCTAAAGAAAGACGGGAAAAATAAATATTACGGAGCCAAAGCAAGGGGTAAAACCAAAGTCCATTCGGACTCATCACACCACTGGCACCACACAGAAAAACGCAAAGGAGCCCGGCGTGGTGGTGCGCGCCTGGCATCCCAGCACTCTGAGAGGCTGAGGCAGGAGGATCCCAAATCTCAGCCTGGGCAGCTCAGCAGCAAGCGAGACCCTGTCTACCTGGTGATGGTCCCGTCGATATCAGAAATGATGACCTTGTCATCCCAATTCCACAGGTAGATGGTGCCCTCACAGCGGCAGGTGCCCTGGTACTGCGTGGTCACACTGAAGACCACGTCATTGGGGCCATTCTTCAACTTTAAGCTTTTCTGCAAAACACCAATGATGCGTCCACTTGAGAGGAGGGTACAGTGGCAGGGAGGCTGAGTCAGGAGGATTGCAAGTCCAGTCCAGTCTGAGCAACTTAGCAACTTAGTGAGACCCTGTCTCAAAATTTTTCAAAAGGCTGCAGATGTAGCTCAGTGCAAAGGCCCTGGGTTCAAAGTCCAGTATCTCCCCCAGAAAACAATCCTCCTGGGCCTTCTCTTTCCCATAATAAATCGCAAATTTGGAATAGGACACAGCCCTCCATGACACTCTGTGAAGGAGCTTAATGTGGGGATGCTGATTTAAGTCCTTTACATTTCCTTAACCATGTTTTGGGTTTGTTTTGGTTTGGTTGGTTGGTTTGGTTTTTTTTTTGAGACAGGGTCTCGCTGCATAGTTCAAACTGGGCCTGAACTCACAGCGATCCTCCCACCTCAGCCTCCCAAGTGCTGGGATTACTGGACTGCGCCACCATCTTTTATCTGTAAGATCACCATCTAGATCTAGGCCTGAGGAAGTCACGCCAAGCCCAGAAAGCAGGATGACCTTGTGGTAGCCCTGGCCTCTGCTGGGAAGCCTTGGTGTCCCCAGCATCACGGCCAGGAGCCCGCACCACAGGGACTGGCAGGCTGCAGAGTGGGCGTCCCCTGTGCGGTTGGAGCGGGTCTCCGGCGCTGTTTACTCTCTCTCCCACTAAATTCCATCGATACTAAGCCTGCACTCCACTTACTTGTGGGATAAATGCAAAAGATTTCAGGAAAAAGTGGAGATGTCTGCTCATGACTGGGCATGGTTTGAGGACACTACAGTCCACAATGTCCTGCTATCTGAGATTTCCTCAGTCCCTCCCCAGCTGTTTAATTTATGCCCATTTTAGAAATGTATGTGAAAGGATCTTCTCTCTCCTTGCCCCTCTCTTGGAGGTGTACGCCTATAATTCCAGCATTCAGGAGCCTGAGGCAGGGGGATTGCCATGAGTTTGAGGCCAACCTGGGCTACACACCAGACCCTGTCTCAAAAACCAAACAAACAAAAAGAGAGGTGTGCAGCCACCAGAGGGTAGCCGGAGCTCTGGGCCATGAAGGTGCCGGGCGGTGGAGGGGGAAGCGGGGAACAAGAGGACCCCCAGCCTTCAAGTGCCCCCCAGCAGCCGCCCCACTAAGCGCAGGACTCACCAGCTGCTCGGATGTGAGCCGCAGGGTCTTCTTGTAGCTGACGGTGGACAAGAGAGGCAGATGGCTGGTGGTGGCTGGCTTGGCGGCCGTGTGTTCTTCATCGCTGGAGGATGACTCCTGCTTTATTCTGGAACACACAGAGCGTCTCACCCAGGGGCGCTCCATTCATACATCACCCAATTATCCGCAAGCAGGCTGCCGCTTCTCCTTCACGCATCTGTCCACTAGCTGCCGTTGCCCTAATTTTTCATATTTTTGTTGTGGTCCTAGAGACTAAACCCAACGGGCAGGTGGGAGTGGAAAGAGGCGGAAGTGGGAAGAGGCTCCACTTGGGAGGCTGAGGCAGGAGGATTGCCACAAGTTTGAGACCAGCCTGAACTATATAGCGAGATCCTGTCTCAAAACAACCAAAAAACGGAAGGCTCCCATCATTTTGAAATCTGTGCTCTGTGTAGCTGTAAACGGCATCTAACTTGGGGCTTGTCAGGGTGCACGTTTCTCAAATGGCTCAGTTATGGGACTCCAGGGACCGTTTGGTCAATCACGTCTGTCATTAGGAAAACATTCTGACGCCTCCCTTCTTTTTTTTTAAAGCATCTGCATGACACTCATGAGGAGACGAAAAG
This sequence comes from Hystrix cristata, assembly GCA_004026905.1. Taxonomy (NCBI): domain Eukaryota; kingdom Metazoa; phylum Chordata; class Mammalia; order Rodentia; family Hystricidae; genus Hystrix; species Hystrix cristata. The sequence continues at coordinate 12,032 of PVJO010032055.1, forward strand.
CCAAAGACGCCGCCGGGGCAAATTAAAAGATTCGTAATTCCTCCGGGGCATGTTGGATGAAGGCTTTACAAAGCCTCAATTCTACAGCACAATCGTCAAATTCCACCACCACATCTGAGAAAGTGCAAAGTGACTAACTTGGAATGATGCATGCTCCGACTGTTTCTAGATGACAGAGGGTCAATTTTGTCAACAGCTACTGGGATGGTCAGAAAGAAAACTCCGTCATGGTCCAAGAGGACTATGCAGGCTGGTGACCGGTGGGCGTCCCAGGCCCGTGGTCTGCGCACCCTCAGCCTGCCTGGTGCCCCTGGGGTCGTCCGTGCCACAGCCAGAGAGGGCCGGACGGCAGAGGGCCGATCGGGATGATGGCATCACCCCTCTGTGCGGCTGACCCTCGGCACGCGGCCTCACAGCCCACCCCTGTCCCCAGTCACAGCCAGCCCCACGCCCTGTGCGGAGCGTGTCAACCTCCAGACCAGTGTGGTTTAGGATGGCGCACCCTCCTCCAGGGGACCTCAGAGTGGCCCTGTGCTCCTGTTCCCTCTCAGGGCTGCCACCTCCTGTGCCACCTTCTCCCAGCCCGTTGGGGTGTGAGCGCCCACTGGACGGTCTGCGCTGGCCCGCGGTCCCGACAGCAAAGCCGGGCTCAGGGTCCAGGGTCGGCTGTCCCTGTAGGTCCCCACTCCCGGGAGGCGAACGCTGCTTGCTGACAACCTACACGGGCTCCTCTGCGGCCGCTGGCACCTTCTCGGCCAGGACAATCCTCAACCCCGCCTCTGCCTTCCGAATCCAAAAGGAGCCGAGCTCTAAATTCCCAGATGGCAAAGTGCCCAGACAACCTCACTGTCCCCAGAGGAGGAACAGGGCAGAGCCGGCACGAGGAACCCACATCTTCCCTCTAGAGACTGACCCGGATGCGGGGGACAGAGGCGAGCAGGGGACGGGTGGAAAGTGCCAGGACCTCCCCCCACCAGCACAAGGCTCCTTTCCAGAGAATTCCATGAAAAACCACATTCGAAGACAAGAAGAGGGGCTCCAGGCTCCACCCCAGCCCTCCGCACAGCCAAGCGCACAGAAATCCTCCTGCCTCCCGCCACAGCATTTTTTTTTTTTTTAGTGTTTCACAGTACCAGGGACCGAACCCAGGGCCTGCACGCTGAGCTCCAGCCTCGGCCCTTTTTATTTTTTAATTTTGAGAGCGGGTCTCACTGAGCCACTGAGACGCACAGGCTGGGCTCGAATTTGCCACCCTCCAGCTTCAGCCTCCCAGGGTGCCGGGATGACGGGCGTGCCTGGGGCAGTCCTGGGTTTCTTAGGTAAAGGTGAAGGAGTGTCTACAAAACCTACCGCACAAGTCACCCGACTGCACACATCAGTCTGTATCATCGGGGAGTCTATCATGGGAGAGTACAGTCACCCCAAACCCAAAATCATCAACACTCATCACCGTCGTCACAATCTGTCTGCTGTGCCAAGATTCGTATCAGCAATCAGAAGAGGAGCGAGACCCAGCAAGTGTTACAACGGCACAGGAAGGCAAGTTCCTTCCGTCAGCGGGCAAGTGACTTTAGGTCATCGCCGCCGTCGTCATCACGCCCA
>PVJO010032056.1:0-13629 GCA_004026905.1 Hystrix cristata
ACTTCTTTCTCTTGTCGAATTGCTCTGGCTAATGTTTCTAGAACTATGTTGAATAATAGTGGTGATATCCACTTCATTAATTTTGAAGAGGAGTATGCTGTGTGAATGGTCCAGCATCAGTTCAGAAATGACCCAATCTATATTTGATGATGCAAACATAAACCAGGCATATGCATATAATGAAAACTAACTGATAGCAACAACTGTGCCTCTCTGGCAATAGGATCAAATTTACCATAATTAATAGAGTTAAGCAGCACTCAGGAGGTTGAGGCAGGAGGATCACCATGAGTTGGAGGCCAGCCTGGGCTACATAGTGAGTTCCAGACCAGCCTGGACTGCATTGCAAGACCCTGTTTCAAAACACCAAAGGGAAAAAAATTGTCAAAAACAAATTGGAGGTGTTTGGAGATTTAGCTCAGTGGTTAGTGCTTGCCTTACAAGCACAAGGCCCTGAGCTCGATAACCAGGATGAGAAAAAAAGACTGGAGGACTGGAGATTTAGCTCAAGTGATAGAGTGCTTGCCCAGGAAGTACAAGGCCCTGAGTTCAATCCCCAAGCCCCCCCCAAAAAATCCCTGGATATCGACATGTCATAAGATCCAGCTGGGCATGGGGTGCATATCTGTGATCCCAGCACTCAAGAGGCAGAGGCAGAAGGATCACTGTGAGTTCAGGTCCAGCCTGGGCTACATAGTGAACTCAATGCCAGTGTGAACTACATAGAGAGAGCCTTTCTCACAAAAAACCAAAAAAGAGACCGGGGACTTAGCTCGGTGGTTAGATTGCTTGTCTTGCATGTGCAAGGCCCTGAGTTTTTGACCCCCAGCACCAAAAAAAAAAAAAAAAAAAAAAAGGTCCAATCAAGCCAGGAATGGTGGCACATGCTAAAATCTCACTGAATGGACAGAGGTCACCATAGGTAGAGAAAAGTTAGAGTAAAGCCTTCATTGGACATTATTAAAAATCAATAGACAATTTTGACTTCAGAGCCAGACTCTCAAGGGCAGAGAGAGCTATAATCCAATAATTAGAAACATAGAGGCAGGTAGATTCCAACAATTAGAGACAAAGGCAAATGAACTAATTCGGGAAGGCCCCAGGTACTGTGATTAACATAAAAATCACAGACTCCCCCTTTAATCCTTCCATGTAGGTAACCTGGCCCTAAGGCACCCATTCATATCTTGCCCTCTGCAGACAGACAAAGGTCACAGGGCTAAGAGAAGTGGAGGCAGAGGTCACAGACAAGCCCAAGAGCCAATCAGATTCTGAGGGCCAACATGAGGAAAAACCCAATAAAAAGGGACTACAGAAAAGGGTCATGTATTTCACTTTCAAAACTCTCTACTTTTCGAGTAGCTGTCATCTCTTTTCCCCCTTTTCACTATCTTTAAATAAATTCCATTCTCTTAGTTTAAACTCAGTTTCCTTAATTCTTTACTGTAGCTGGGTTTAATATCACCAGCAACTGCATTTTCTAGCAGCATGGCAGCTCACAGTCCACTTCCACATGTAACATTAATTGGTGTGTCAGACAGGAACTTGATGGAAGAAGACACCTGAATACTGTAAGTGACCAATCCGAGGGTGCTTGGGCACAAATTAGCTGGAACCAACCCTCTAGGCTGGCCCCCTTGAGGGGGGGCTGTAGGAAGGCTGGAGCCCTAGCTTGCAAGAAAAAAGGAGACATATTTTCAGTTTCCCCTGGACTCATGTTGGCAGCTTCACTAGTTTGGGACTGTAGTCAGTAAGTAATGTTAGATTGCCACCAGTGGTCTTTTGATACTAACCAAGTTTTGATTTTGTAAAATGCTGTGTACTGATTTTTATTTTACATGTTTTTAGACAGCTCAGGCTTTTGTCTGTCTCGTAGAATTCAAATAAATGGTTGTTACTCTTGCTGTTAAGGCTGAAACCTTCCCCAACTTACCCGCGACAAGAGAGAGCGGCGCTCAAGAACGACAAGAGACCAGATTCGATGCAAAAGCAACAAGCTATTGTTTAAACAGAGCTCTGGGCCAATACATGTCCCACGCAGGAGACAGCGGTAAAGGCCCCGAACTACAGGAGTGTGGGGTTTTTATGGGGTAGGGAACAGGCGCGGGAAGGGGAGGGCGCGCGCGGGAAAGGAAAGTGTGGCGGCACATGATTGGTCTCCGTGTTTATTCAAACTTGAGCAGCCCTTCCTGGCGGGCTTCTTTTGGCGGGCTTGTATAACTGCCTGGCGGGCTTCTTCCTGGAGCCTTGAGGGGGGTGCTGCGAGGTGGAGGCTTTTCCTGGAACAAAGAACTTCCCGGCACAGGGTCATAAAAAAGACAGACATACGTGACCACATCCTGGAGCTTTTGCAGACACAAGTGACCGCATAAAGAACTTCACATTTTGTACAAGTTTATCAGTGTGTTGTGTCTTTTCATTGCCAGTTCACTAAGTGCTCTTAAAGCAGCTGCCACTCTCTGAAAGCAGAGGGCAGGTTTCACTGGGACAATCTGGCCTGATCCCCCCTCTACATGCGTGGAGGGGAATGTCGAGCCTGCACTGCCTCAGTTTCCTTTCTGGTCTGATCCTCCGCTGGTGGGGAGGTAACTTAGCTCTTGAGATTCCCCGCTCCCGCCTTCCCAGGCTGTGAGTGATGACTCCTGAGCGGGCTGCCTCATTAGCCCACCGTGAGTGTGAGAGGGGACAGCCTTTCTTTGCTGGTCTCTCATTCCAACCTTTTCCTGTTGCCTTCTACTTTCCCTTTTTTTGGAGGCCTGTTTCTGCTAAAGATTAAAGGAGGAACCCTAAATTTTTTTTGGTTAGCCTTTCTCTCCTTTACAACTGAAATTCTCAAATTGAGTCGATAGGTGATGTTGAGTACCTACCTGTCTATAAGGGCGCCAAAGATAGAACATGTCATTCTAAGTGAGGAACACATACCCCATGTTTGGTTCAGATGAGACTTTTGAGATCCTGCTCACTCCGTCTGACACATGAGGACTGTGCCCAGTCCAGCTGTCCTGAGCACAGTCTCCTGACCAGCAGGCTTGGGAGTCTGAACCTGAGCCACAGTGGAAAGAACCGACCTCTAGATGACACTAGAGGGAGCTATTTCCATATATAGCACATATACGGGCCAAAACACTTAAACGCTTTGAAGGAAGGATTTCGTTTTGTTTGTTTGTTTGTTTGTTTGTTTGTTTGTTTGAAGGATTTCTAAACTGTCCTTGCTTCTCCTTTTCTGAACCAAAGGACATAAACTCAGTCCACTTGAGAATCATGGCTCCCCTCTTTGGGTGGCTGGGATCATGTCCCGAGCTGTACAGATGCAAGTGGCTTATCAAGTGGAGTTTAACACCATCCGTGGGACTTGGCGAAGTCTATCACATGCCTAGGAATCCAATGGTTCATTTTTCCCTGCACTTTCTCACTCTTGCTCTTAAAGAAGGCCCCAATCTCCCAGTTCTCCCCTTTCCTCACCCCTAGATTTGATTTCTATGTGTGGGGGAGGGAACGGGGAAGGCTCTGATGAATATGCCTTTACTAACAATGTAATTTGTGATTGCTAGACAATGGGAACAGATTTCTTTTTTAAATATTTTAATGGTGCATTTTAGATGTACAAAGTGGTAACATTCATTGCAGGGGATTTGTATCGGTACATGATATATCTTGCTGCTTCTTTTGGGTACAGACTTTAATCTGTGAGTTCCTGGGGCTGGGGACTTAGCTCAGTGATTAAAGCACTTGCCTAGCAAGCACAAGGCCCTGAATTTGATCCCTGGCACCAAAAAAAAAAAAAAAAAAGCAAAAAAAAAACAAAAAACTGTGAGTTCCTTAAATATAAGTGCCAGTTCATAAGATTTTCAGAGTAAATTTAGATAAAGCCTAGCCAGTACGGTTATAAGAAAAGTTGTTTGGCTGGCTAAGTAGAAGAAACAATGTCCCCAGACACCTCTTTTGTCCTAGGGCCCAGAGCCAAGATTTTCTCTGGACTATTACCTCTCTGTATCTGTCCCCTACATCTCCCCACAGGCTAGGATTTCCAATGTGGCATGTCCCTCTTGTGTCTGTTCTCTTTCAGATAGTTAAACCAGGACTGCTTGGGTCTCTACTGGGGGAGAGCTGTGGTGCCGGCTTTGGCAGCACGTATACTAAAAGTCGGGGAGAGCTGTGAGCTGCTTTCTCACCCTTAGGTTACAATAGCACCCCCCCTCTCAGGGCCACCCATGCACTGCTTGCGCACCCCCACCTGGGGAAAACATGTGCCCCTCACTCGCCCCTTTGGGGAACAGCCACACAGTACTCACTTGCCCCCAGGGTGTAACCTGTAACCTTGCAAAAACAAAACAAAAAAAAAGCATGGATTCAGTATTAAGGTCTGGTTTAAGCTCTCAGAGAAAAGATCCTTCTGGGAAATCTCTCCATTTGAGGCATGGCCTGACACCATTTCTGCACACATATGAGGGGTTGCAGATGCTCTGGTCCAGTTCCCCCAGGCAGAGAGAGAGACTTGATCGGGATACTGGTCTAAATCCATACACGGCTCAGGCAGAAAAATCCCAACAATGGTGAGCAGCCAGTGAGGGACTCAAGGTTCCGCACTTGAACTCCCTCATGTGTGCCCCACTGGAAGGAAGCTGTTCTGGGTACAGACCTTTGGGGTTGAGTCCCAGACAGACTTTTGTTGGGAAGAGAGATGTCCTGGGTAGACACCTTCACCGTGTTGAGACCCAGACAGGTTTTCTCCCACCTTAGGCAGGAGGAAAGGTGTCCTAGATAAAAGCCTACAAGAGGTTGGACTGAGTCCTAGACAGGCTTTCCTCTCCATTCCGATGGGGGAAAGATTTTGCACTTAAGTGAGTGTAAACGTGACCCTTACACTCAGACTTTCTCTTCCTTTAGATGGGGACTGGACAATCAGTCATTCCACCAGGATCACCCCTAAAATGTCTTCTCAGGCACTGGAGAGACTTAGAATTTTAAAAAAGGAAGGCCCTTAGCCAGCTGTGGTGGCTCACACCTATAATCCCAACACTCGGGAGGCTGAGGCAAGGAGGACCACCTTGGGTTTGATGCCAGCCTGGGCTACATAATGAGTTCAAGTCCAGGCTGAACTACATAGCAAGACCCTTCCTCAAAACAAACAACACAAACCAAAAAAGGAAGGCCTTTGTGTTTTACTGTACTAGAGCATGCCCAGGCTATCCCTTGGCAGATCAGGAGAGATGGCCAAATGGAGGGACTGTAAATTACAATACCATTCACCAGTTGGAACTGTTTTGCAAGGGGGAAGGAAAATAGAGTGAATAGCTTATGTCCAATTGTTCTTTGTTGTTAGAGACCAACCCTGAGTAGATATCTCAATATTCAACTGACCCTTATCAGTAGGCAGCTTTGGGACCAGTCTCCTCCCCTTGTCTGAGCGGGGAGGGACCCAACCTTGGGGCTCCAGCAGGATGAGAACACAACTCAGAGAGGCCCCTCTCTGCGTTATTCCTTCTTCAAAATAACACAGGCAGAGAAAGATAGAAAAGAGGAGCTCCAGGTATGGGTTATTCCATAAACTAATGAATAGTTTTGCCTGATTCATAAAAGGCCGTGGCTGAATGTCACTGAGTGCACTCTGAGTTATAAACAATTGTCTTATGTGTACTTCTCTGTTCAAATTTGATGCCAATGACCAGTTACAAGGCCTACAGCTGTTTTTTTGTTTGTTTGTTTGTTTTTAACTCAATGATTTCTTTTTTCTTTTATACATATTTGAGATTCCCATGGAAAAACAGTTTACATAGGTTAACATAGTTACGTCTACAGCTTAAACTGGCTTAGAGATAAAATAAGTGTCATTTAGGTTAAATGCAGGCTTCAGTCCAGTTTGCCAGTCAGTCAAGATGATCTCAAGACTGATTTTAGAAATGCAATGCCTATTGTTGTCTATGAACAAGGAACTGGGAGTCGTTTATTGGTTAATAATCCAATTCTCACAAGTCGTCTGAAAATTTAACTAAACAGGGACGCTTAGGCTTGGGAAAACTGCTGGACAATTTTCCCTTTGGTGAATAAAGAAGCAGGTGCTTAGAAAACATTTATTCCAGTCTTTGTTCACTAATAGGGCCCCCGGTAATTTCCACAGTCTTACAGGAGACAAACTGCAATAAATGTTATTATTAATGTGTTTACATTGGTTGTTATCAAAAGCTGGAATTCTAATTATAATGTTTTACATTAGTTAAATTCTTTATAGATAGAACAATAAGTTTCTCTTATTAAAAGATACTCAATATAAAACTAAATTAAGAGACAAAGGTTTCCATATACCTGTGACCTTCATTATTGCTGATTCTATGGTGTACTACATGAATTCATGCCTTCTGGGGACACAGGTTTTCAAAAATACAAGACTAAGATTCTTCATAGCTGTAAGCTTTTTTCCTTCTTAACTCAGATATCGACCTTTCTCTTACCCGTGTTCTAGCTACTTATAAAAAAATGTACATGGCAAGCCAACATGAGACCAACAGGCAAACGATAACTTCCTCTTTCAAAGTTTACATAATGTATGTTATATGTGTCATGACACTTAGAGATACTTGGGTACTAAACAGCCCAGACAATGTTACACTAAAAATTAAAGGTTAGATATTAATAATTACAAGGTACATCTATAGACAGGTACATTGTTTGATGGCAGCTTAGTAAAGGATAACAAATAACAGATTTCTTCATGTCATTTAATATCTTATAATTAGATAAGGTAGCTGACTAGAGAGCTATTCTACACAAAGATGGGCCATTTTGGTGTGTTTCAGAAATAATGTCATCATGATTGTCATGCTGGAATGCTATATGGTTATCGATCTCAAGTTTTTCCTCTAGATGTTTATAACTGCTATTTGTTTTAAAGACTAATTCTCCCCTTTCTGCATCGTCTTGCTTACCTTTCTGCCTTCTATCTGTCTGCCACACCACCCTGCCTGGGATCCTGCTGAATGTGGACTGAAACCTCTACAAACTGTGAGCTAAATAAACCTTTCCTCCCTTAAAAATAAAAGAATTAAAGACTAATTCAGAGATAACTGCTCTAAGATAATTGATATCTTTTCTAAGGACTACTTTAATAAACTCTGTTCTAAGGGTTACTTAAATAGACTCTTATGAGAGGCTGTCAGCCCCTATAATACTCATATTACCAGTCAAAGGGGCCTACTAAATAGAGACTTCTTCAAGACCTGCGCCTCATTAATGAGGCTGCGGTGCCTCTACATCCAGTTGTGCCAAATCCCCATAGTTTATTGATACAGATTCCAGCTTCGAGTAGCTGCTTTTCTTCTTAGCTCTTAAAGGTGCTAGCCAGGACCCCTGTACCAACTTCTTTAAAATCCCAGGCCTTAGACATCTTAACATCAGCACAAAGAAAAACTTATTCAATTGTAAACCTAAATATTATGTGTACATTTCTGATTCTTCTGCTAAAATTCTAGTGGCTGTTCAAGATGTTAGATGACAGTTTAATGCCATGTCAGATTCCAAAGGTCCCTGGACCTTTTTCTTACCCTCTTTGTGGGAGGTCATCACTGGTTTTTTTCTAGTGGAAACAACTGTTGGCCATATTAGTAATAATTTTGCTGGTCTTACAGTGTGGCCCATACATTCTTTTTTTTTTTTTTTTTTTTTTTTTTTTTTTTTTTTTTTTTTTTTTTGGCGCTGGGGATTGAACTTCGGTCCTTGTGCTTGCAAGGCAAGCACTTTAACCACTGAGCTAAATCCCCAGCCCATGGCCCATACATTCTTTTGGTGCTGAGGCTTGAATGCAAGGCTTTGTGCTTGCAAGGCAAACACTCTAACCACTGAACTAAATCCCCAGCCATTGGCCCATACATTCTTAACTGGCAGCTTGCTTTCATCTCCTCCAGACTTAGGGCTACATGATGGACTAGACATCTAGATAACATCATAAAATTAACTGCTCACACTATACTACCAAATGTAATATTCTCTTCCTGGGTATTCAACAACTAAGGTTTTGGAGACCAAAACTATGAGGTAACTGGGTTAAAGAGGACAGACAATATTTTGGCCCTGGCTCTCCAAGGTCCACAGTGACCCAGGATATGAAGAGGCCTTGCTACAAAAATCCTACAAACTTGGTGAGTCACACAACCTTCTGAGTAAGGAGATTGTTAGGTCCCTGAAGACAAACTGGAGTCCGCCAGTGTGCATCCTGCAACAGAAGGGTCACTACACAGAAAACTGTTCCCATGTTTCCAAGGGCACCATGTTGTCTAGCACAGACCATGATGCAACACATCCTGGCAGATGACACATTTGACAGGATGAATTAAGAACTAAGAGGCTCTGATCATGACCTCAGAAAGAATGCCTGAGGACACTTGACTGACCGTAACATATTAGAGGGTAAATGATTATGGTTGACAAAGGTCTCACCTTGATATGGTCTTGAGCATCCAAGAACAACAGGACATAGCTAGAGTTGTGAGTAATAATGCTATAAGCCAGACATACAGGGGGAAATCTTCAATCACTGATCCCTGCTAAAAATAACAAAACAAAACAAAACAAAACAAAAAGCCTAAGGGCCAGCTGGTTACAATTGTTATTCCAGGGGTTGGAAATTTAGCTCAGTGATTAGAGTGCCTGCCTAGCAAGTGTAGGGCCCTGAGTTTTATCCCCAACACCAAAAAAAGTTGTTATTCTAACCTATTAAAAATAATATCGAATGTGGCTCCTTCCCCAGTCTACCTTTCCTTCCTGTTGCTCATGCTTTAGTCATACGTGCCTTTAAACTTTGGGTAAAGATTCCTTTTTGTTTCCTTTGCCTAGAGGCTGCCGAACCCCAAGGGCTCATACCAACAAAACCCACCTTAAAGCTACCAGACATCTACCAAGGCTCACTGGACAAAACCTCCCCGCTGAAGATTTCCATCCACCGCTCCCCAACTACAACCCCATTCAGCTCAAAAAAGCCAGATCAGTCTTCGCCTGTTTTTCCAACAGTACTTGGATGGTTGTCTCAGAGTGAGGAATGCAGGGACAGAGGTCCCAACAGGTAGAGAAAAGTTAGGGGAAAGGCCTCATTGAATAGTATTAAAAATTAAGAGACAATTTTGACTTCTATGACCAGACTCTGAAGGGCAGAAAGCTATAATCCAATAGTTAGAAACATAAAGGCAGCTAGATTCCAATTAGAGACAAAGACAAAGGAATCAATTTGGGAAGGCCCCAGGTACTGTGATTAACATAAAAATCACAGACTCCCCTTTTATTTGATCCTTACATCTATAAAACCTGGCCCTAAGTCAGCCACACATAATCTTGCCCTCTGCCAAAAGATGAAGGTCACAGGGTAAGAGACATCAGGCACTTTTTGCACTTGAGTGACCTCTCAATCACCGGCTAATAAATTGGACTCAATTGGAGTTAATTTGGCTTTTAGTATTTGTGTGGCATCTTTCTCTCCTGACCAAGTGAGGCAGGACCGGGATGGCCAGTGGGCCCCCTCAGACTTCCACTTCATTTGGAGGCCAAAGCAAGATCGAGTGCCACCAGGGGACCTGGCCTCGCTCCTGGTCTCCCGGTGGGCTCAGAATTTATAGGGCAGGCACTACCTGAGATGTTCTAGGGCCCCGTATCTTCCGTGCAGCTGCCCGGGAGACCAGGAAAGATGGCCGCCGTCCACCTCCAAGAAAGAAAAATTTTCGTGTCTTCTGGTAAGTGTCTGTCACTCCATCCTGTTTCTGTCTGATCTGGTCTGGGGGGGAAGCTCATGATGACGACTCCCTTTCCACTGCTCCTCTCCTTAAAGATGTTGGCGGAGGGGAGACTGATTTTAATGTTGAGTTTGGACTTCTGTTTCTGGTCTGTCTGATCAGGTCTGGGAGGGGAAGCTCCTGACGAGGGATCCTCTTCATTGCTCTACTCCATAAGCTGAGATATTGGCAGAGGGGAGACTGCTAAGTCTGAACTCCTGGCTTTGGTTTTGTTGGCTTTGTTGTGTACTTTTGTTGCATCAGTGATTTTAGCATTGTTCTTGTTTGGTCACATTGTGGGACAAGAGTGGGAATTGTCATAACCTCTGAGTGAATGACCATGTGAGTGGGCATCCTAATGTGCATGTGTGCCAGGACGAATCTGTAGCCCCAAGACCAGAGGTCCGTAAGACCTCCAAAAGGCTGTGGGGCTGGTGTGGGCCTTCTGCGATCTTCCGTGGTGAGTGCATATGGTCCAGGGTGGCATTGGACTAGAGTCCAATCGCAAGTCACAAAGCTGAGTCCGCTACAGCTAAACACTCACCTAAGCTCCTTTGGGACACGGCCAGACGAGGACCTGCGTGGTCTCCTCTCAAGAGGGGGCTCCCCTCCCTGGTGTGTCTTGCATCACCCCCGCAGGGTGGGAAACACAAAGGAAGAAATGTTTTTAATTTGACTGGATTCTGGTTCTGACATTTGGTCTGAATTTTGGTTTTAGAGTTGTGAGTTGTGGACGTGGATTTGGTGTTTTATTGAATGTTTAGATTTTGTTCAGATTTCTGCCATTTGGGAAATGGCAACTTGCCTGTTTGCTGAAACTCCCAGATCCCATTAGTTCCCCTTTTCTCCCAGTGTAGGGATTGTGTGTCTGTTCTTAACTTTCCTCATGGGCTCCAATCAGTCCTGTCCTGACTCCCCACTGCCCTGTATGCTTAAAAACTTCCTCCTGTTCTGCCAGCTCCATCAGATGAGGCCACCATACCACCACCTCCTTAAAATCACATTACTCCTGCCCCTGCAGCATCTCCAGCATCCTCAGCTGCATCTCCTACCAGTTTCTTCCCACTCCCCAGACTCACCTCCTTCCACTCTCCTCTCTCCCACTTCCCATCCTCTCCTTCCCCTTCATCTCCTAGATCCTCTCCTGTCAGCTCCAGGCTCCAGTCCAGGCACAAGGAGGCCCAAATCCCACCAGCACCAATTCTCCCACTCTGGGAGGCAACTCCGTCTCCGGGGGCCTACCCAAGAAATCGTCCATTCCTTATTTATGTCCCTTTCTCCACTTCTGATCTTTATAAATGGAAAGTTCACACCTCTCCCTTTTCTGAAAAAGCCCAGGCCCTCACCTCTCTCCTTGAGTCAATGCTCTGAACCCATTGCCCCCCTTGGGAAGATTGCCAACGGTTCATCTAACACTGTTCACAACCTGGGAAGATCAGACACATCAGGCATATCAGGAGTAAAGACATCAGTGCTCCTTAACATGTAAAGCCCTCAGGCAAAAGTTCCACACAGGCAAGCTGCTCCCACCCTCATGGGGGAAAAAAAGGAACTTCAAAACTGCCTGCTTTAATTTGCATGATAAGGTATTGTCCCTTCATTTGGCCACAAGTCCCCCTCCTCACCCCATCTGTCTTCTGGCCAAAGTTCAGATGGGATGAGGACTGGGTATATCAATTGTTGATTAAATTCAATGATGAAGATCTGGGTCTTAGAAAGAGATACTACACGTGGTGTTAACAAAGAGGACGAATTGTCTTTTTCCCTTAAAAACTCAGTTGGTAGAGCATGAGACCGTCTGAAGTTTGCCCGCGCCTGTCCCTCTGCCGCGGCCGTGCCCACCCGTGTCTCCGGCTCCTCAGCCTGGCAGCAGCGGCTGCCACAACTGCTGGCCCGATAGTCTCCTCTGCCCCAGCCTAGTTCCCAGCGCCCCAGGCCGGCAACTCCAGCTCAGCAGGAGCCAGCACCAACGGAGGAGGATCTCGTCCCAGGCGTGGCTACAGCAGCCACCTATGAAAAAAACTGACCTTATCCTCAGTTTAAGAGAAATTAAATAGGTGCTCAGGAGGGGTTCAGAATCTTTCATTTTTCGAGGGCTAGAGGGACTAAATCCCTCTTCCCCTTGAAGAAAGTCCCCCTGGCCAAAAGAAGAAATCAAGTCACAAATCTTAGCTAATTGATAAATTTACTTTTTGCTTCCTGTTTAAACTGGTACTTTTGTTTAGCTAATATACTTGAAATATTTTCTGTGTTTCATGAATTCTTATGTTACAATTGGTTTGACCCGCCCTTCTTTGTGCTCTGTTAGTTTAAAACACTGACTCAAGATTTGTTAATGGTCTACCAAGTTTGAGATTGTAGTAATCTGAGACCCGGAAGGAAAAACAGGAGAAAGGGATGCTTTAACATAAAAAGGACTGCTACCTTGTTTGTTGTAAAAAGTTTATGATAAGTGAGAGAAGAAAATATAGAGAAAGGGCTATAAGAAGTATACCCTTGATATAAGAAGGTTTTATATGATAAAAGTTTTACTCTGCTAGAAGGAAAAAAGAAAAAGAATGATGACAGGGCTGACAGATTGAAATACTGTATGTTGAAGAAAAGCTCGTAGAGGTTGCAATTATAAAAAGAAATATATACGTTTGTATAGTAATACTTAAGAGACAAGGGGGCTATAGCCCTGACTCTATCAGTCAGTCCTTCCCAGGTCTCATCTCTCCTTTAAGAGACTTCAAAGTTACATGAGACTTACAAATACAGGTCTTAGAATCTGAGAACAAAAGTCTTATATGATATAAACTATATATGTTTCTAAATAAATCTTAAATATATGTTCTATTTGGGTCACCTTATGAACGGGTAGACATTCATGGCATTAGCCCAACTGTTTGTGATTCACATAGCATAACAGTAGACTAAATTTAAAATCAATTAAATATGGGCAGGGATTTAGCTCAGTGGTTCGAGTGCTTGCCTCACAAGCACAAGGCCCCGAGTTCAATCCCCAGCACCTAAATAAATAAAGAAAGAAAGAAAGAAAGGTATCTTAAGTGTTAATAATGTGTTTCCATCAAGATTGTCAGGTAACCAAGATAGTGTCCAGAGTTAATTTTATAAAAGCAATGTCTATTGTTATATATTATAAATACATTTGGTCAGAGATAATATACATAAGTAATTTAACATAATAGGCTGTTATAGTGCATCATCTGAGACAGTTATTAAAACGACTTAATGGAGACGCCTTCAACTTAAAAAACCTGACAGACAAAACTGCAATCTGTGGTTGAAAGGCCGGCCTATATCAAATTCTGTCCACTTCCCTCACTGACAGGAGGCTTGTTCAGTTTTCCAGGGGTTTATGATGCCACACCCAACAGTTATCAAATAAATTATAATGAAATGTGAATAAATTAGATACAAAAGACTAAGAGGTTTCTATCTGAAACAATGAGGTTTTCTTTTTTTTATAAATTTTTTTATTATTTTTTACCAAAAACATGTATTGGCACATTGTATACATAATGATCATAATCAACATGGTTATTTTGTACCTGTACATGATACATCTTGGTTTTCCCCCCTCTTCCTCCCTTCCCCTCCCCTCCCTTCCATTCACCCACCCCTCCCTATTTGCAACAAGTGTAACTGCACTTTACCATTTTTTCCCCTTTCATTTTACTTTTCTTTTAACCTTCTTCTTTATCCCCCTTTTCCCTATCTAGTTCTCTCTTTTGAATACAATAACTATTCTACCCCTTTGTCCTTATTTACACTTATGGTTTCTCATATCAGAGAAACAATTCGATGTGTACTAATAAGTGTCTGATTTATTTCACTTAATAGTATGTTCTCCAGGAACATCCATTTATATACA
>PVJO010032057.1:0-13623 GCA_004026905.1 Hystrix cristata
CAAAGATCTAAACATTAAAACAGAAACATTAAATTTACTGGAGAATAAAATAGGAAAAACCCTCGAAGACATAGGGGTAGGAAAAAAATTTATGAACAGAACCCAGACTGCACAGGAAACAATACAAAGAATCAGTGCTTGGGACCACATGCTATTAAAAAGCTTTTGCACAGCAAAAGAAATTACCAATAGAGTAGGGTGAAAACCCACAGACTGGGAAAAAATTTTTGCTAGCTATCCATCAGACAAAGGTCTAACATCTAGAATATACAAAGAACTCAAAAAAATTAAACCTCTCAAATTTAAAGACCCAATCCAAAAATGGGCAACTGAAATGAATAAACATTTCTCAGACGAACAAATAAAAATGGCAAATAAATATATGAAGAAATGTTCAACATCACTGGTCATTCGAGAGATGCAAATCAAAACAACGTTAAGATTCCACCTCACTCCAGAAAGAACCGCGTATATGGAAAAATCAATCAATAACAAATGCTGGCAGGGCTGTGGGGAAAAAGGAACCCTCCTCCACTGTTGGTGGGAATGTAGACTGGTCCAACCACTGTGGAAATCAATATGGAGATTCCTCAAAAAACTACAACTGGAGGTCCCATTTGACCCAGCTATTCCTCTACTGGGGATCTTCCCGGAAGAATTAAAATCGTCATACCACAAGGACGTATGCACCACCATGTTCATAGCGACACAATTTTTAATAGCTAAGTCTTGGAAACACCCTAAATGCCCAACAACTAACGAATGGCTGAAGAAAATGTGGTTTTTCTACACAATGGAGTACTACACAGCCATAAAAAAGGACAAACTAGAGTCATTCATTTATAAATGGATGTTCCTGGAGAACATACTCTTAAGTGAAATAAATTAGACACTCATGAGCACACATCGAATTGTTTCTCTGATATGAGAAACCATAACTGTAAATAAGGACAAAGAGGTGTAATGGATATTATATAAAAGGAAGATGGTGTGCAGAGAAGAGGAGTACTAGAAGGAAAGAAGGGGAAAAGCAGAAAGGCAACAGGGGAAAGAGAGGGGAAAGGGAAAATATGGAAAATGATAAATAATCCTGCTGTAAATAGGGAGGGAGGGAGCAGAGGGGAGGGGCGGGGGAGAGGGGGGAGAATTAAGATGCATCATGTATAGGTACAGAATAATTGTAATGAATGAGACCATTGTATGAAGAATGTACCAATACATGTTCTTGGTTTAAAATAAAATTAAAAAATTTAAAAAAAAAAGAATAAATTATAAAAACTTCTGACTACTTAAGAAAACTTTTTTAGGAAGTTCATCCAAAACATACGACAAAATCAGAAAATTAAGAAAGAGATAAAAGATACACAGTGATAGTGATAGTAGCTAGCCCTATTTGAGCAGCTACTGGATTGCTCCATGAAGGAGAGTACACTGGGCCAAGTGACCAGGTTGGAATGGAACCAAATCCCCAGCCATCCTAATCACTGAGTGGGGTCAAGTTACTGTAACTGGGGCAAATTGCACTATATCAACATAATGTTTGGCTGATAATAGATGCTCAGTACCTATTTGTCAGATGAATGCATAAATTAATTGTTAATGAAAGTAACTGCTGGAAAAGTAACTGATTGGGAAAGAGAAGCTTAAAAATATGCTGCCGACACAGCAACATAGCACAAAACTGTTCTCTGTTCAGCAGTTCTGCGTGTGACCTGCAATCAGTATGCACTACCCAACAAAATCCAAATGAGCTGGATCAGAGCACCATCATCTATGGGCTTAGAAACCCAGTGTTTATCCCAATGTTTATTCTTCCCAAGGCTCTTGGAAGAATCTCGATTTTTGTTCATCATCAATGGTTTCACATTCCCAAATCTACTAGATTAGTTCACCTTGTGAATCATCTTTCTGTGTCCTGAATACTCTCCTTTTCCTAAACTGTGTGGCCAAGCACTGGACACCAGCCTGATTTCTTTCTGCTCTCAAAGTACTACCAATACCGGACAGTATGCTCAGCAAATTTTTCCTACAAGGGAGCTTACATCACAAAACCACAATTTAAAATTGATTGGTAAGCAACCATGTTCTTAAATGTCTCAGAAAATACTAGCACTGGGAATTTCACTAGTTACTAATTCTCACTAGTTTTTGTTTTTTTTTTCATCAGCAATTCTTCTCGTGAGCCGAGCCTCCTAGTTGCTCAGCTAGGCTCCCTTTCTTTACTCATCTTCTTCTCCTTCAAATATCTGTTAACTTTATGTGCAAAATATTTGAATTTGAATTGTTAAGTCCTCTAACTGGTCTCCATTTTCCGTTGTTACCACCCTAGAATTTTTTTTTTTAACCAAGAACATGTATTGGTACATTGTATACATAGTGATCACATTCATCATAGTTATTTTGTACCTGTACATAATGTATCTTGGTTTTTCCCACCTCTTCTCCATCCTTCTCTTCTGTTCCCCCTCCCCTATTTATAGCAGGTTTGTTTATATATATATATATATATATATATATATACTTTTATTTATTTTTCCATTTTTCCCTTTCCTCTTTCTTTCCTTTCTCCCTTCCTTCTTTTCCCCCTTCTCCCTTTCTAGTTCTCGTCTCCTTTGAATATTATCTTCCTTTTATATAATATCTATTACACCTCTTTGTCCTTATTTACACCATGGTTTCTCATATCAGAGAAACAATTTGATGTGTACTCATGAGTGCCTGTTTTATTTCACTTAAGAGTATGTTCTCAAGAAGAGGGGAAAGCAGAAAGGCAACAAAGGAAAGAAAAGGGAAAGGGAAAATATGGAAAATTATGAATAAACCTGCTGTAAATAGGGAGGGAGGGAACAGAGGAGAGGGGTGGGGAAGAGGGGGGAGAACCAAGATGCATCATATACAGGTACAAAATAAATGTGATGAATGTGATCATTATAGGTAAAATGTACCAATACATGTTCTTGGTTTAAAATAAAATTAAAAAAAGAGTATGTTCTCAAGGTACATCCATTTACCTACAAATATCTCTAGCCTATCCTTTTTTATGGCAGAGTAGTACTCCATTATGTAGAAAAACCACATCTTCTTTAGCCATTCATTAGTCGTTGGGCATTTAGGTTGTTTCCAAGACTTAGCTATTACAAATTGTTTTGCTATGAACATGGTTGTGCATATATCGCTGTGGTACGATGACTTTAATTCCTCTGGAAAGATACCCAGTAGAGGAATAGCTGGATCAAATGGAACCTCTAATTGTAGTTTTTTGAGGAATCTCCATATTGATTTCCATAGTGGCAGCACCAATCTACATTCCCACCAACGGTGGAGGTGGGTTCCTTTTTCCCCCACAGCCCCGCCAGCATTTATTATTGGTTTTTTGATAATCACTGTTCTTTCTGGAGTGAGATGGAATCTCAATGTTGTTTTGATTTGCATCTCTCAAAAGGCCAGTGATGTTGAACACCTTTTCATGTATTTATTTGCCATTTTTATTTCTTCATCTGAGAAATGTTTATTCATTTCATATGCCCATTTTTGGATTGGGTCTTTTGATAAAAACACTACAGAAATTAGGAATAGATGGTCTATATCTAAATCTGATAAAAGCCATCTTATGACAAACCAACGTCCAACATCACATTAAATGGTCAGAAACTGGAAGCTTTCACACTAAACTCTAGAACAAGACAAGGGTGCCCACTATCACCACTATTATTCAATATAATTCTAGAAACATTAGCCAGAGCAATAAGACAAGAGAAAGAAATAAAAGAAATAAAGATAGGAAAGGAAGAACTTAAACTATCATTATTTGCAGATGATATGATACTCTACATAGAAGACCCAAAAATTCCACTGAAAAACTTCTGGATTTAATAACTAAATTCAGTCACATAGCTGGATACAAAGTCAACACCCAAAAGTCAATAGTATTCCTATATACAAATAACAAACTCACTGGGAAAGAAATAACACAAGATATACTTTGCACAATTGGATCAAAAAAAATGAAATACTTAGGAATCTATCTAACAAAGCAAGTAAAAAATCTTTATATCAAAGACCACAATACTCTAAAAAAGGGAATTGAAAGGGATATCAGAAAATGGAAAGATATACTGTCTTCCTGGATAGGAAAAACCAACAGTGAAAATAGCCATACTTCCTAAATTACTATAAAGATTTAATGCAATTCCAATTAAAATACCATTAACGTACTTCACAGAATTAGAAAAGACAATCATGAAATTCATCTGAAACCAGAAGAGACCAAGAATAGCAAAAACAATCCTGGGCAACAAGACCAAGGCAGGGGGCATCACAATCCCTGACCTGAAATTATACTATAAAGCTACTGTGATAAAAACAGCATCTTACTGTCACAAAGACAGACCCAAGGATCAATGGAACATATTAGAAGATGCAGAAACAACTGCAAACATACCCAAATACCTCATCTTCGACAAAGGAGCCAAACACCCTCACTGGAAGAAAAATAGCCTCTTTAATGAATGATGCTGGAAAAACCGGCTTGCCACATGCCAAAAACTAAAACTAGATACATGTCTCTCACCATGTACTAAACTTAAATCAAAGTGGGTCAAAGATCTAAACATTAAAACAGAAACACTAAATCTACTAGAGAATAGAATAGGAAGAACTCTCGAAGACATAGGGGTAAGAAAAAAATTTATGAACAGAACCCAGACTACATGGGAAAAAATACAAAGAATCGGTGCTTGGGACCACATCCTATTAAAAGGCTTTTGTACAGCAAAAGAAATCACCAATAGAACAAGGGGAGAACACACAGACTGGGAAAAAATTTTGCCAGCCGTCCCTCAGACAAAGGTCTTACATCTAGAATATACAAAGAACTCAAAAAAATCAAATTTCCCAAATTTAGAATCTTTTTGTCCTATAACAGTCAACTACAATAGTGATACAATAGTGATTTTTTTTTTCCTAGGCACTGGGGAACTGAAGCCAGGGCCTTCACACTGAGCTATATATATCACGAGTCCTTTCTATTATTTTTTTTAATAGGGCCTTCTTAAATCACTAAGTTGCTCAGGCTGGGCTTGAATTTATAATTCTCTTGTCTCAGCCTCCCAGAGTCCTAGGTTTACAAGCACACACCACCACACCCAGCTACAACAGTAATCTTAAAGTGTAAATCCAATTATGCCATTCTTCCGTCCCAAACCTTCCAATAGCATTCCTCCACACTTAAATTAAAATCTAAACTCCTTGACATAGCTTAGTAGTCTTATATGCTCTGGCTCGTTTGCCTCTCAGCCCTCAGAGCAAACCACTCTCTTTCTTGCTCACTGTGCTCTACCTGACCTGCTTTTCTTGTTATTCCCTAAATATACTAAGTTCATTCTACTTCAGGGCTTTACCTTTGCTGTACCCCTCTATGTCCAGTCTTTACTGTTTTGTCTTCCATCATTCAAGACCTGTTCAAATGTCACTTCTTCGAAAAGGCCATCATGGAATTACCTGTATAAAATTCCTCCCTCCTCCCTCCATTTTTCCCATAGTCCCTACCATCATCTGTAATAATGTTATTTATTTAAATATTTTTTTTTATAGCCTGTCTTTCCCCACTATAATCAAAGTGCCTTGAGGGTAGACAGTTTCCTGTTTCAGTCGTCTGTATACCTCAGGGCCTAAAATTATAGAAACAGAACTTGGTAAACATAAATATTTCTCATATATTTATTAAATGAGTAAGAATGAATGAATGAATAAGTGAAAAATATCACTTTATGTCACTCTCTCCTTACGGAATTAGAATTCAGCTTTTATATTCAAAAAGACCAATGAACCAGGTTGCCTTTTTAAAAATCAGTCCATTCTGATACAAATTATGCTATTCCCTTTAAGGTCATCAAGATTGGATTCAATTACTGCTTTAAAAATATTTTTCTGCCCTCTACATGAAAGGAAAAATAAAATCTAAGAGATATATTTACTGATCAAATGTATTAAGTAGCATATGTAATTTACCTAAACACATATTTTTTAATTTAATTTTATTTTATTTTAATGGTACATTTTAGATGTACACAGTGATAACATTCATCATACGGGATTTGTACCTGTACATGACATATCTTGTTGCTTCTTTTTTCCCATTCCCCTCCCCTCACCCCATCCTCCCTCTCTATTTACAAAAGCTTTGTTTCCATTTTTCCTTCCATTTCTTATTTCTCTTGTCCTCTGTTCCATTCCCCCTCCCTTGTTCTCTTTCCCATTTGGACATTTTCTTCCCTTTCCCAATATAATACATTTTAGTCTTTACACTTTCAGTTTCTCACACCAGAGAAACTATGAGGTATTTAAACATGTGAAACACACATGTCTTTAAATGTTCCCCTGTGTATGTATATCTTTTAAATACAGGTAAACATTCCTAATGACATTATAAATATAAGTCTGAAGAATAATTCTATTCTTAAGATAAAAAGGCATTTTCATGAAGTATATATCAATGTCTTGTTAGCAAAATAAATAAATAAAACTCCAACACTAAAATGATACAAGAAAACTCAGAAACCAACAATATAAAAAGTAACATCCAAGAAAAAGTCCAGGCATGTAAAAATGGAACAAAAAAATCCATTTTTTGTCAAGAAAGTATGACTCATAATCAAAAGAAAAATTAATAGAAATATACATCTAGACATGACAAATGTAGCAAACAAAAATACCAACTGGCTATTATAACCTGCTCTATATATTCAAAAAGGTAGAAAAATAAGATCATGATGCAGAGAAATATGGAAGATATAAAAAAAGGTCCAAATGGAATTATAAAAGATTAAAAAAAAGTCAATGTTAAGTGAAAAGTCCAACAGATAGGTTCAAAAACAAATGAGATACGACAGAAGAGAAAAAAAAAATCAGTTAACTTGAAGATAGAACAATTCAAACTATACAGCAAGATGCAAAGAGATAGAACATGGGAGACATGAACAGTGCATCACTGACCTGGGGGGTGAGATCGAGAAATCAGATATATGTGTCAACGGAGAGGCAAAGGGGATACAAAAATAGACTTAAATAAAAAGACTGAAATTTTTACAAATATGATGAGAACTATGAACAAATCCAGGAATCAAAAAAAAGCTATAAGTAGAATAAATATAACAAAAACACACCAAGACACAAAAGAAGAATAAATAGTGCAAACCAGTGACAAAGAAAGTCTTCAAATAATTTGGGAGATGGGGGACACATTACAGAGGAACAACACCAAAAACTATAGCAGACCACTTTAGAAACTAGGCAACCCAGAAGACAATGGAAAGACATCTTCTTGTATGGAGCCAAAAATAAAAATATATCAACCTAGAAACTGTATCCACCAAAATGTTTCCCCAAAAATGGAAGGAGGAGTAAACACAAATCCAGAGCAAAAAAAGAAAGCACTGAGACAATGTTGAAAGAACTGCTGTACATGAATGTTAAAGAAATTTTTTTTCCAAACAAGAAGAAACTATACCAGATGGAGATTTAAATCAACTCAAATGATTGAAGAACTCTAGAAATGGTAAAAAATATTAAAATTAGTAAACACTTTTAATCAGTTTGAAACTTCTTTAAAATAACTATCTAAAATAATAATAATAAAAATTTTAATGCTTATAATACATGAAAAAGTAAACTGTAATTACATTAATACAAAGGTGGAGAAATGAAAGCATTCTGTTGTAAGAGTCTTACACTATATATAAATTGAAGATAGAGAATAATAAGCTTTAAATGTATATTATAAATTTTATAGTAACTACTACAACAACTAATACAGCTAAAAATCCAATATAGTAATCTATCCTTATCTGGGATTTCTATTTTCATAGTTTCAGTTACTCCATGGCTAACTGTGATCCAAAATGTTAAATATGGAAATAAACAATCTATAAGTTTTAAATTACATCCATTCTGCGTATTGTGGTGAGATTTCATACGATCCAGCTTCATCCTACCCAGCATGACCATCCCTTTGTCCAGTATCTTAGTTATTTTTCGCACTGCTGAGACAAGATACCCAACACCCAAAGTTAAAGGAAGAAAGTGAGGTTTTTGGGGGTGCAGAGGGCAGTGCTGGGGATTGAACTTAGGGCCTTGCACTTGCTAAGCAAGTGCTCTACCACTGAGCTAAATCCCTAACCCCAAAGGAAGAAAGTTTTATTTCACTTTACAGTTTATGGAAGTTTCAGTCCATAGCTGGCTGACTCCAAGGCAGGGTGGCATGGCAGAGGGGAGTCAGAGAGGAGAAACAGTCCATGGCAGAGCAGGGCAGGCAGAAGGCAGCAGAATAGCAAAGTAGAGAAGCAGCAGCAACAGCAGCCTTCCTCTCCCTTTTATCCCTTCCAGGTTACTCACCTTTTGGGCTGTAACACCCACACCCAAGGTGGGCCTTCCCATTATCCACACCCAGAACTATGCTAAATCAATCAGGGGACTAATTTAGTAATCACAGACCCTTAATCACAGCATCACACACCCTAGATTCAGCCATCTCTGAAAAGTTCCACCTGTGACTACATGAGGCTTTGGAGACATCTAGATACAAGGCATAACATCAAGCATACACACTCTGTATATACCACCTGATTGATGTGTTATAATTGTTCAATTATTATTTCTGTTGATCTCTTACTATGACTAATCTACAAATTAAACTTTATCATAGGGGTGTATATATAGGGAAAACATGGTATATGTGGATTTGGTACTAGCTGCAGTTCCAGGCATCCACTGGGGGCCTTCAAACAATAACCCCCAAGGATAAAGGGGACTGCTCTAGTGGAGAAAAATATGGAATTTAAGTAAAAATTAACCTCAAGAGAAGTTAGAGAAGGAGTGGGAAAGCAGAACAAAAAGCAAATGGAACAAACAGAAAAGAAATTTCAGGAAGGGAGAAACGGGGCAAGGTTGATTGATGAGAACTAAGTTACAGTTAGGAGCAAGAAGCTCTGGTATGCTACTCCACAGGATGGTGACTCTAGGTAACAATCATGTACTGTACATTTCAATAATTGTATACTGTACATTTATACATTATACAATGTATACATGATTTGAACAGTACACAGAACCTCATCAATATGTACAACTTTTGTTTTTTGTGCATCAGTTAAGGTTTTAAAAATAAATTAATTTTGGGGGGGCAATGCTGGGGATCAAACTCAGGACTTTGCACTTGCTAGGCAAGTGCTCTACCACTGAGCTAAATCTCAAGACCTAAATTAATTTTTAAAGTACACTAAAAATGAAATAGCAATATGTTGAATTTAAGTCCAACAATTTGAAAATTAAATATAATGGCTAAATTACATTAAATACATTAAATATAATGGTTAAATTACATTAAACACACCTCATTGAAAAGACAGGAATTATCATGTTAGATTTTAAAAAGCAAGACCCAACTATATACCTTCTATAAGACTGTACATTGTAAGGCACAGATAATTCAAAAGTTAATGTTTGGGAAAAGATACACAATAAAAGTACTAGAAGTAAAAAGCCGGTGCAACTGTATTAATAACCTATAGAGAAAATTTTTGAGCAAGGAATAATACTAGGGCAAACAAGTTAATTTCATAGTGAAAAAGGAGTCCATTCATCAAGAGGACATAATTCTACTAAATGTATGTGTACCAGGGGTTGGAGATTTAGCTCAAGTGGTAAAGCACTTGCCTAGCAAGTGCAAAGTCCTGAGTTTTATCCCCCAGTATCCCCCCTCAAAAAATGTGTATGTACCTAATAAATATATGTACCTAAATGTGCATGCATCTAATAAAAGAACTTTAGAGTACAAAGAAATAAGACTAGTGTGACACAGAGGAGAAATAGCTCTAAAATTACAGTTGGAGAGCTCACCTATTATCTTTCAGTAATTGAGGGAACAAGGATATAGAAAACCAATTAATATAGAATATATGAAGAACACTAAAAAAAATTTTTTACCAAGTTGACATTTCTGAAACATTCTAGTCAGTAACAGCAGAATATATACTTCTGGGTATACACAGATTTACCAAGATAGACCAATTTCTGAAACAAAATTTAATCTCATATAATTCAAAAGATTGAAATGATAAAAAGGATGTTCTCTAATGACAATTAGAAAGCAATAGCAGATAGTTAAAGCATTTTTAAATCAATCAACATACCTCAAAATAACCCTGGGCCAAAAAATAATTTACATGGTAAACGGGAAAATATTTTGACATTAATAAAAATAAGGACTGGGGATTGAACTCAGTGGTTAAAGCGCTTGCTTTGCAAGCACGAGGACCCGAGTTCAATCCCCAGCACCAAAAAAAATAATAATAATAATAAATAAAAAAATAAAAAAATGTATCAAAAATTGTGTGCTATAATAGGGTCCTTATTAGCAGCCTAGACTGAACAAAAATATTTCAAATAGATGATCTAAATATATTAAGAAACTAGATAAAGAAAGGTAAATAAAATATCAGTGTCTTAGTTACTTTTCTCTCGTTGCTGAGACAAAATACCAGACACCCAAAGTTAGGAGAAGAAAGGTTTATTTGGCTCACAGTTTGTAGAGATTTCAGTCCACAGTCAGCTGGGTCCAAGGGAGGGTGGCATGGCAGACAGGCAGAAGGCAGCCAGGTAAGCAAGGAATGCAAGAAATGGGTCTAACCAGCTTCTTCCTGTATTTTATATCTTATCCAGGCTGCTAGGATTAGGGCAGTGCTCAACCAATCAGAGGATTGATTTAGTAATCACATGCCCTTAATCCCAGCATCACACACTCTAGATCTGGCTATCTCTTACCATGTGAGGCTTTGGAGGGACATCTAGACACGAACCATAACAATCAGGTAAACAGAATAAAACTAATAAAAGTTCAGATCAGAAGTCAATGATATACAAAGCAATAAAACAATAGAGAAAACCGGTGAAAACAAAAAATGGCTCTTCAAAATTGCTAATAAAATTACTAAAAATCTACTTTATATATTGGTAAACTGTAGCCCATCAACAAAACCCAATCTGTCACCTGTTTTTGTATCTAGAGCTATAAACAGTTTTTATACTTTTAAAAGATGTTGTAGGAGAAAGAGGAGAAGGAAGAGAAGAAGAAGAAGAAGAAGAAGCAGGTACAAATAGTGTCTACAGCCCACAAAGACAAAAATAGTTACTCTTTAACACCTCATGGAGAAGTTTTCCAAATCCTGATCTAGCCAAACAGATGAGGAAAAAGAGGGAAGACACAAATTACCAATATCAAGAATGAAAGAGAAAATATCACTACAGAAACACAGGTATTAAATAGATAGTTGGGAACTTTATACCCAGTTTCAATAATTAATTCTACTAAATACTTAAGGAAGAAATAACACTAATTCTACATAAACTCTCAGAAAATAGAAGATCCCATAGATAAATACGAAGTAGGGAGAAGTTTAGACAATTCCATGAATTAAATATTCCATTGTTGCAAATGTATTTTAAAATATATGGTAATTTGTTTCATTTATACTACTAGTTTTTGTTCATTGAAAAGAAAGTTATGATGTTCTTTTATTTGTTTCTTTTTTGGAAGAGTCTTATTTGTTGGTCTATGATTTGTACTGTGAGTAACATTTTGGCCATTCTTTTAAGATCAAGACATGTAATATGTTAACCATTGTTATTCTCTAATTATTTTGTTATTAAATTTTGTTTTATGTTTTCATAGAAGGAAGAAAAGTATTTTTTATATTTTCTTTATCAATATCTGCTTGTGTTACTTTAAAATAAAAAATAGTTGTATATTCTCATGGTTGTGTACAACTATGAGAATACTAGAAATTAAAAAGATCAACAGTAGCATGTAGGTGAGAATGTAGAACATTACAAACTCACACTTTGGACTTTAATGTGAAAATAGTATAATCAATTTGGAAAATTGTTAAGTGGTATCTTAAGATCATATATTGATTTCATGGCCCAGAAATTCTACTATAGGTATTTACCCAAGAAAAATATCAATGTATTTTCATTAAAAAATGTATTATGGTAACAGGCAAAAGTGACAACAATCTAAATCTCCATCAACTAGTTAATAAATAAATTATAGCAGTAAAACAGAATTAACTACTGAAACATACAAAAAAACACTTACATTGAATGAATCTCAAAAGTATTATGCTAAATAAGAGAAGTTAGACAGAAAACAACATACTGTATGATTTCATTTACACACACACACACACACACACACACACACACACACCCTAAAAAATGGAAAACATTAAAAACAGGTATCATGGCAACAAATACAGGTCAGTGGTCTCCAAGGCCTCGGGGAGGAACGTAAGTACAAAACAGGAGGAGGGAGAATTTGGGGTGATAGGATGCTCTGTAACCTGGAGGTGGCTCCACGACTGGGTACATTTGTCACAACTTAGATAAAATATTTTATTTAGTGCTCTTTTTAAAACTTTATTGTGTATACTTTAGATATATGAAAACTAATCTATTTTAACTAGATACTTCAACAAGTCTTGACAAATGATAGGAAACAGAGCTAGACTTCGTGGAGATGGAAGGGTGTCTGGGAGGGTGTGAAAGGGAAGGGAAAGTAAAAACGATCAAGTTGCGATATGTGTATGTACCAATTCCGCACAATGAATGTACTTATTATATATCACAAACATATATTAATAAAATACATAAATGAAATAATTTAGTAAACCAAAAATAGGGAAAAACATTATTTCTCAGATAAAATTTTATAAAGCAAGAAAACCATAATCTGAAGTAAGTTTCTATTTTTTGAGATCCAAGTGAAGCCACAGATTTTGTTCATTTTGTCATAGTGAAATATGAAGTGAAGCTGAACATGTATCCCGAAGAATGAAAAAGAGTAAATAAATTACTCTCATTATGAAAGTCACTTGATCGGGATAAAATAGGCTCAGAGAGATTAATTAACTCTCATAGAAAACTCTGAATGTAGAGGCAGAGGTTTCCATCCAGCCCCAGGTTTCCCAACACCAAGCTGCGCTCCTCCCTCTTTACCAGGCTGCCTTCCCATAGCCAACTTTTCCCAACAAAGACAAGGCAATCAAATACCTCTCAAAACTGAGTCTTCTTTAACTGAGGTGTTAGTTTGGGGAAACAAATATGTTAAGCATGCAAGCAAAGCAAGGACACTAAAATCATATGGAGCTGGAGTAAAATTGCTAGTCAACAATTTACCTATACACACTTTGAGAGGAAAATCTCTCTGAGAGTCACTTTCTTCATTTGTCAAATTACAATAATAATGTATTTATTAAAAGATTATTATGCTATTATCAAGAAATCAACCAATAACAAGTGCTGGCGGGGCTGCGGGGGAAAAAGGAACCCTCCTCCACTGTTGGTGGGAATGTAGAGTGGTCCAACCACTCTGGAAATCAGTGTGGAGATTCCTCAGAAAACTACAACTAGAGGTTCCATTTGACCCGGCTAGTCCTCTGCTGGGTATCTTCCCAGAAGAATTAAAATCATCATATCACAGTGATATATGCACAACCATGTTCATAGCAGCACAATTTGTAATAGCTAAGTCTTGGAAACAACCTAAATGCCCAACAACTGATGAATGGC
>PVJO010032058.1:0-13622 GCA_004026905.1 Hystrix cristata
AAAAAAGAGGGGGCATATTTTCTAAACACTTAACAACTATAATTTGCTTTACTGTCATGAAAACCAATTTCAAATACCCAGAATTTTATGGGAAGAAATTGTTCTGATTCTCTCCACTTCTGATTAATGCGTTAGTAATCACACCTACTTCTCTGTATTAGAATTACTTTCTAAGTGTGTGTGTGTGTGTGTGTGTGTGTGTGTGTGTTTTGCTGATCAGGACAGGAATTCAAGAAAAGATGCATTACTCTTGAGTTCTGGGGAACTTAGAGAGATTTATGGAATGTATTTGTGTGCTGAAGCATATCAAGACAGGCATAAAAACCAGCACATTCCTGAAACTCAAAATCATTTAGTAATCTCTCTTACATTCCGTCTCCTTATCAAGGAGAAACACCGACAACCATTGCTAAAGCTTCAAAGCCTATCATTTAAAATAAATCTCTAGGCAATCCCTTGTTTTTAATATCAGAAGCTTATTACATGTACTTTAAATATAGACACTAATGTGGAAATTTGTATTTCAAAAGCCTTATGATTATAAGCACATATAGAACTGAAGCAGAGCTGTTAAACACTCTTAGGTTTGTTTGTTTGTTTGTTTTTTTTTAATTGTGATGTCTATAAGTTTTACATCTTTTAACAACAAAAATAATCTGGTAAATCGGACAAACGCGAGTGTCAAACTAAAGGTCAGACTAATACCTGAGAAGGTACAGCAGTGGATTTGGTGGGGTAAACTGATTAAACTAAGTCAGCTTAATTCAAAGCAGCAGGGGCAACAGATGCTGTTGCCTTTGTTTATTTTCCCTTGTTGCCAGATGGAAAAGGAGAAATAAATACTAGGACAGAAAAGAAAGCTGATGAATCGTGTTTCTATTTCATCTTAGCTTGCTGCAAGATTTCAACATGCAAAGTGTGCCAGTGATCTAAGCAAATTTGTTTTGGAGTGGACGTTCCATCCCTGGTGACCATCTCTATCTTGGAAGTGGAGGGAGCAGTAGGATGGAAGTCACCTACAAAAACGACATAATGTTCTTATTGTCTCATGCAAAATGAGGTAATTGCAATGCTTTATTTTTCTGGAAAATCATAGGGCAGCTATACAATTATGCACTCCCATAGAGGACGCTATGGTTTTTGAAGGCAACAATTCTATAATGTTTTCACTATGTTTTGAGCAACTTACATGGTACACAAAACACACTCAGTAAATAGCTGGATTCAATAGGGAATCAATCCTATTTGTCCAATATTATTAAATAATTATTGAGTACCCATCTCATGACTGTCATTAACAGGCTTCAACCTTCGAAGAATCCTTCTTTGGTCTTCTTTTTCTTTTTGTTTGTTTGTTTGTTTGTTTGTTTTTGGTGCTGGAGATCGAACTCAGGGCCTCGTGCTTGCTAGGCAGGCACTCTAACCACTCAGTGAGCTCAGTGGTTAGAGTGCCTGCCTAGCAAGCACGAGGCCCTGAGTTCGATCTCCAGCCCTGGTCTTCTTTTTGTAATAGCCTTCCTGCCATCATATAATCTAAATACAGTACAGTAGTTTTGAACTCAGTAATTATTCAAAGAGAAGCTGGCTTATGTCAGAAAGTTTTAGACATTAGATATACAGTAGTAAAGAGAACTTTTTTTTTAAAGATAGCACTAATGTCAGAAAGCTTATATTAACAACAATAAACAAAGGAATGTTCTAGACAATATGTATGTGATATATATGATATACATATATATATAGATATCTATATATATATTCATTCTTGGATTCTAAAAGATAGGCCAAGTTAAAGAAAAATTGATAATTCTTTACTGAGATATGAAAAGGCAAGGCAGAAAGAAAAATTCAGCATTTGATGGGAGAATGAGATCAAATACAGGATGATGTGTCGCAGAACAAGCTGATCCATTACTTGTCTAGAAGGGCAGTTTTGGAGAGGATTAAAAAAATAACTAGGGACAAACATTCAGCAACAAGAAAGAATGGAAAACTATCTCTCTTCAGAATCCCTAGACTCTCCTATCTTATTAGACAGTGTTCCCCCAGGAGGTGGTGAAGATGGTAGGGTGATTCAATCTCACTCACAATAACTCTGGGTTATTTGACTCCTGGAAGCAACTGCTTGGTAAGCCAAATCCCCTGTTTTATGGTGTGGAACCTCTTTGGGTTTGATAAAGGTTGTAACAACCAGAATCTCTGTGGGCCATACTAGATGAACTTAAACAGAAGTAAATACAGCATCTGCCCCAGCAGGAGGATATACAACTTCAACCAGGGGGATTCATTCCCCAGCATATAATTTTCACTGAGTGGGACAAGTTTTCTAAAATAATGCAATTTCTTGGGGAAGGTGTGATTGGTCCTTCTTTTCTTTGGGGGAAAACTATATATATCAACAGAAGAAAAGCAAAAACATGATGAACGTACAGAGGTTCTAAGTGTTCTGATCTCTTTGGTTTTCTTCCTTTGGAATGTTAGGTAACAACTGCTAGTTCCAATAGCTTTTCCTTCAGCTACTTCAAAATCTTTACCAGCCCACTTAATTTAAACTGTTTTGTGTTGGGATTGTGTCATTTATGACTGAAATAAATTCTGCCTAATGCAGCGTTTATTTTTCTTCATTTTTCAGAAAAGAAAATGGAGACATTAAGTCATTTGTTAAGCATCATTGATTTAGTTGTTATTTTGACTAAATCATAGCCACTCTGATATATTTGCCATTGATAGCAATCAATTATTACATATTTATTGAAAATTATGACATACTAAAGTGCATGAGGACACTAAGTTATATTGAACATAAATTAATGTGACAGAAAGTAACTTCCTGTATTCCAGAGTTTTGGGCTGATCATTGTGAATGCAAGTATAAATTGTATACTACTCTAGACATTTTTTTTGGAATTTCCAGTAAGTACTTTTATCAATCTGTTGATCATTTATTTCCTTTGAGAATAACAAGACCTAATAGTTACTGTAATCTACTATACCCAAGGCAAGTTTGCATACATGATTTTTCTAATCCTTCTCAATTCTTCCAACAACTCTGTTATCCCTCTTGTTCAAATACAGAAACCGGCCTTCAAAATTGTATAGCAGTTTTCTGTTAAATTGATAATGTTTGGAGAAGAGGTTGAACTGGGTTCTAGATATTTCTGACCCTGGAACCCGTATCCAATACACCATGATACAAAAAACAACTTTTATGCTACTGGAAACTTTGGAGAAATGAGAATTTTATGACATTCAGGGTAGATCTGACAACAAACCAAATAAAGTATAAACATATATACTAAGTAACATCTCTCTGGTAGACATTACTTGAAATAAAAAACATTAAACTAGTTAAGAATTTGTCCTAGTAAGTATTAGACAAACTAAATATTTCAAATTCTGTTTTAAAATACTTTCCTTAAATTTATGTATGCCATATATATATATATATATATATATATATATATATACACTAGTGCTGAAAGCAAAAAAAAAAAAAAAGAGGAAAGAACTGGGATTTTAATCATATATCAATGCAAAGCTAATGAATTAACATACACCAGAAGGTCTCCTTTCTTTTCTGCAGCATCTAATTACTCTAAATATATTAGCGCATAAATTAGTATAATTGTTTCACATATTGCTTCGTGCTCTTAAACACCCATAGAAGAGTTGTACACGCTGTGCTATATCACTCAATTCACTGACTATTTCAATCCATCGAACATGCAATTAAAAGTATTTATAAGTGTGTGAGATAGATGCATACACATATTCAAGTGTTAGAAATGCACTGCTGTGGATCATTTGAATATGAAAATTAGTCTTTATAAACATTGCAAGGGCTTTTTATCCTGCGTTTGCTTCTTTAGATACTTTAACACCTTCACTTCCTTAAAAGTCTCATAGAACACTTAATTCGAGCCTTTTTCACGTATATTTCAAATATTGTATTTTGACCCACAGGGAGGCATCAAACAGAAAGTGAGGACAGTTATACTTAAAAAGTTTACAAAAAAAAGAAATTTCTAAGCAGGCACAAGTTGCCCTGCAGAGACACGTTACCAAAGTGAGGGGAAGGAAGGAAGAAGGAAGGAAGAAGGAAGGAAGGAAGGAAGGGGAAGGAGAGAAAGGGAAAAGGGAAGGAGGAAGGAAAGGAAGTTGAGAAAGGAAGGAAAAAAGGAGGAAAGAAAGAAAGAAAGAAAGAAAAAGAAAGAAAGAAAGAGAAAGAAAGAAAGAAAGAAAGAAAGAAAGAAAGAAAGAAAGAAAGAAAGAAAGAAAAGAGAAAGATAAGAAAGAAAGGACAATACGGTATACATTAATGAGACACCGACATCTAATCAAAACTTCTTTTCTCGTATTAGTTCAGTCATCAGATTGGTACTGAAAGTATTTTCACATATTTAGGAATTATGTGTTTGTGAACAAATTCACTACTTCCCTTCAACAATATCTAGTTTAGTAGTTTAAGATGTCTTTACAGAAAATAGAGATCTGTAGAATATAACAAAAAGAGAAATAATTTCATAAACATTAAGAAAATTTGTAGACTACATTATAGAATATTAAATTACCTAGATGCCTTAAATATAAACAAAATCCTGAAGAAGCATATTTAAGATAAATATAAATGCAAGAAGTATATGTACTACTTCCACAACATATAAGTGGATTTGCATAACAATTCTTATGTATTAGAAATGAATTTCAATACCGAGATTACTATAGAGTAATAGCCCCGATATTATAGATATTCATGATTTGCGTACCCTTGGAGACTCCTGGGACGGGGTGCAAAGGGGCGGTGCCAGACAGTCGGTGATCCCGTGTCCTCCGGACTTTCTGTCTCCGCGATCATTCACCATCCGGTTCTTCTTACACTTTTTTGTATTACTTGTACCTTAACTCTGGTGTCGTCTGGGATCACGCTGAGTCCTTTGACCATTACGGCCTATGTGCTCTGATCCAGTGCTGTAACATTCGTGCCTGAAACAGAAACGAAAGAAACCCATTCCAGCTACTGCAGGATTCTCTAGAAAGGCGCGGTAGTGATTTAACGAAAAGACAAAAGACGCAAGCGCAGGAAGTGGGGCTGCTCCCCTAAACTCTAGAAACAAGGCCGCAACCAGCCCAGGGAAAGGTACTCTGTGTCTCCCCGTGTATTTATCCTCACATGCCCTGGCTGCGTGGCTAGTCGTGCCCTGTTCTCCACGTTCGTTATTAAACTACAAGAACCTTGGAATGAATGAATGTTTGATGTTATAGATTTGAAAATGATGCTGCTGCTTAATAACACACATTGGGTGGCCTCTGTGCATGTCATCTCCATTTTCCAAGAGAAACTGCATCCACGCATAGCTCTGCATATGTGACAAAATCAGCATAGTCTCCTGTTAAACAGGTACTCTTAAAATTTTAATATTGTGAATTTCTTTCCCACAAAATTTCTTTTTGCAGAATTAGACGGTTGCATGTATTTTGACTTTTAAGCACCTCAGCTCTTTCATTCTGAAGAACACATTCCTACCACCTTGTCCTTATACCAAAGAAAAGTGCTGAAAAGATTACATTAGTGCAGTTTCTGTCTTTATACGGAATTTTAATCAAGAAAAATTTCTTTTCTCGCATTAACCTGGACCAACAACTCAAAGGCAAGAAAACACTAAGATCCAGTTTTCCCAAGTTTTATCCATTGTTACAGTTGCTCACTACATTAGAAGTGGTCCCTCTGCTCTTGCAATTTAATGAGGGTAGAAAAGATTGAATTTCCTAACTTCCCCCACATCAATTAATCAACCAGCAAATTAAAGTCAGCTGTGGATTGAAACGCTTAGCTACAGTTTGGGCTCATGACCATCAGTTATATTATTGACAAAGAAAATCAGATTTATAGATAGCAGCAGGGCATTCAGACACTTTTAGAAATGAATATGATTCCTCATATTATTTTCCTCAGGTTGCCTGCTGTGGATTGACCCTCACAAATTATTACTAAAAAAATGGTGTAAGTGTTGCCATTATAAATCCAGTTGCC
This sequence comes from Hystrix cristata, assembly GCA_004026905.1. Lineage (NCBI taxonomy): Eukaryota > Metazoa > Chordata > Mammalia > Rodentia > Hystricidae > Hystrix > Hystrix cristata. The sequence goes on from PVJO010032058.1 coordinate 6,032, forward strand.
TCAGGATTGTGACAATTTAATTTTGTAGTGATAATACTACAAAATCTACTATGTCAAGGGAAAGGTCTTTGTCTAAACTATATTAACACTTTTCAGATAGTCCCTTATGAAGTAAATATACTATCATGCTTAAACCATGTAGTAAAACAAATGAAGATACACAAAACATTTCAATTGTTATCTTTGAAATACTTGTCTTAAACTCATGATGATGCTATATTTCAGAGCCTCAAAATTATGTGTTTGAAGCCTGTTTTTTTTTTTTTTCCTGAATTAGTTATCTACTAACTCTCCAGTAGTTGTTATATAAGGTTTGTGACACTTCAAATATAATGACACTGATTATACCCAAAAGGCTTTTATTAAAAAAATGCAGTATTTTGTAAACTTTCTTCATAACCAAATGAACTTGAAGAGTAATTCAATCCTCTTTGACTTATAAATTGCATGATTATGCATTTGGTAGTCTTGAAGCTCAATAAACTGAATATGCACCAAAGGTAAAACAAAAAAAAATGTCTGGAATTAGTAATGATAATGGAAATTTTAAATAACTAATTCTTTATCTATGTAGATATACTAGAGAGATTGAGCACCTTCTCTCACTCTCTCATAGAGGCTGTAAAGTTGTTTCCAGACAGCAAATTTTAACTGAAAATCATAACGCAAAAAGAAAGAAAGATAAATTAGAACTTGGGAAAATGTTCTATTTCATTACCTCTGAATCCTAAAATGAATTATGTTCTTTGCCCGTTCACCACTTTTTTATGGTTTCCCTCAGATAATTATAACACAATAGACTATATACTTATTTAAAAAAAAACTATCAAAATCCTTTTTAAAGAAGTATAAAATGTAAAATCCAATAGTTAAAGGAATTTTAGATATTCCAGTGAGTAGGAAACATTGTTGGTCACTTGCTTATGGAATTTCATGAATGAATGAATATCCGTAGCTTTGAACAACAAAATAAAAACATTATTGTACTTCTCCACATTAATCTATGTAGAATATCTATCTATACAGTAGTCTTCCATTACTAAGGATCTTAAATATAAATCTAGTTGCTTAACTACAATGACTAGTCATGGAAATAAAGTAATCAAAATTAGAGAACATACCTAATTCTGAAAAATTATTATAAACCCTAATGAATCATTGAAATAGTTGCACATATGTTTTAGATTTTTATATAATCTATTTATAAAAGATAAACTGGATACAGATACTGAATGTAACCACCAGATACAAAATTAATATTTGCCACCTCTAAAATTCATATGGAAATCTAATGCCTTGTGTGTTTTTCAAGGCTTTGGGAGGTGGTTAGTTTATGGGGATGGCATCCTCATGTACAAGACTTGTGCTCTGCCAAAAGAGTCACCAGAGAACACCCCTGTCCCTTCTGCCATGTGCAGACATAATAAGAAGAGGGTCATTGACATACAAGGGAATGGGCCTTTGTCAGACACGAAGCTGGCTGGTGTTTTGTTCTTTGGCATCCCATCATCCAGACTGTATGAAACAATATTCTCTTCTTCATAATCCACCAGAATATAGAATTTCAGTATGGCAGGCCAACAGACTGATAATATGCCTGCTATATTACTAAGTGATGATATCTTGAAGACACAATAGAATACGGAAGATTCTATGTAGGTCTTATTATCTCTCATTAAAAAGGCAAACTATTTGGATCTTGGACTCTGTGATCTTGGTGGCATAAAGTCACAAGACCTATTTTTGGAATTTATAATGAATACTATTGAAGTTTGTTAGTAAGAAGAAATATGCATGAATATGTCCTTCCTTATGTAAAAAGGACAAGGCTGCATGTGTGGTGTGCATGCATAACTTTCTTATTTTAGTTACCTGTGAAATCTCAAAAATGTATTCTGAGCTCTGTTAAAAATTGAAGTTTAAAAGAGCATAAGAAATAGGTTTTTAAAATTGTATTATTCACACTGAGATCCATGGGACCGATCTTCAATGTCCCAGCAGTGACTCCACAATTCCACTGTGAATGTCCGATTTTTCCAGTCATAACTTTGTCTAGCTTTTGAAGTCTTCTGTGTCTTACGTTATTTTTTCTTTAATCTCTCCTTCATCTAGCCTGTTCCCCTCAAATCAACCACATTGTTTAAGTTGCATTTATCTTCTCTTTTGGAAATACCTGGAATGGATTTACCTCGCCCTATTCTTCCTTCCTCTTTTTGTAGTGATTTTGACCAACTGCAGTGAATACAGTAGTGTGCGTTCAGAGCCCTGATGAACATGGCATTGCTCCACCCAGAACCCGGAACTCACACTTCACATTCTGGGGCCATTAACTTCTGATTGTTGTATCTCTGCCCCTCACTGAGAATTGTTGATGGCTGCAAGAATTACCCTGGATGAGGAGTTTCCCACAGCCAATGACAAAGTGAGACCAAGGAACAAAAACTCGGCTCCTGGGCTTGAAATAGTTACAAATACAAAGTGATTATCCCAGATCCAGGACCCTGAGTACTAACAGAAGATTTTCACTGGAACTATATTAAAGATAAACTTCTCTTTCTACCTGGTCCAGTATTTTTCTCTTTCATGTGGTTGTGTCATATGAGACCATTCCCCAAAGAATCTTCATCCAACTTTGTTTCCATAATATACAATCTAAGATACACAGCACAGAATTGTCTAAGGTACATGGATAGCAGAGAAAGAATGTTTGTTACAAGTAGCAATTTTGTCCTACCTTCTATATAAAACCCTAATGAATCAAACTGCATTGCTTTCACTTATATCAGTGAGAGTTCTAATATTAGATCTGAGCCCAAAGCCAGGAAATTCCTTTGCTCCATTCCTTTTAAGACTAAATGCAAATCCCATTTCTGCATAGCTTATGGAATGGGAAAGCCCATCTTTGATAGAAAAGAGCCATCATTAAAACTGTCTGACCAGTACGGACTACTCCAAATCCCCCTACGGATGGCATAGCAACTCTTAGCAGCTCTAAACTGGTTTTCTTTTGTGTTTTTTTTTTTTTTTAACTCCAAATATACAGTACAGTATGTTCGTTAAAAAGAAAACAATAAAGAAGACAGAAAATGCACTTGCTCAGGTAATATCTATTATCCTACTATTAATGTTTGGTCCTGTGAAAATACAGCCTATTCAATAGATGTCTTTAGGTAGTGCCATAAAAGTCAGCGCAACTTCGCCTTGAAAAAGTAGAAGCGGAAAGAAATTATAAACACTTCCTAGCAACCACTGCTCATTATAAAGTATATTACGTAGTCATTTACATATAGGAAGTGATGCATTTTAGCTAGTATTATTTTTATTACTAAGGCAGCTTCCCAGACAGATTATAAGCACCTTTGGTAAAGAACCATGTCTTTAACTTTGTTTCTCAGCTTGAATAGCAGTCTACGTCATACTATAGCTGTTTAACAAATTGTTTTAATAAGTGATTGAATAAATAATATAATTTGCACAAATGTATCTTATCCAAGTAAGTAGTAGATTTTGGAAAAAAGGCCAAAATTTAACCCATTTGTACACTGTCAAGAATTTCCTACTAGCATCCATACCCTACTGATGAAAATACAATCCAATTGGCTGTAAATATATCTATTCATGCATTGTGTTGATAAGACTATTAATTAGAAGATTTATCAAATATATTCTTAAAGGTAAGCTAAATTACTACATACATGTACAGATACAAGCCTTCAATAAATTACTAACTAGATTGTACATAATTCCTGCGGACATCCTTTAAATGGTGTCTGTGATCGTCTTCAAACATCTAAAGATTCTCTTAAAAAGTGTACACATCTATTTAAACTTAAGTCATATTATTTCTTTTCATTGTTCATAATGGATCTGCTCTCAAGACACATGCCAATTTTGCCAGAATGGATATTTCCTTTTTTAACAAATAGAACATGTGCTCATCACAAATATTGGAAAATCTTGTGATCTCATATTTCTTAAATATTACAATATATTTTTAAACACCTTGCAATACAATTCTTGCAATTCTAGAAACATGGAAGCATTTCAGTTCTGAACTGTTTTCTGTTTTGTGCACTCGGTCACTGATATTGTTAGTGGTCTGTTGATCGTCCTTCATTTCCCTTCACGATTTTCATCTATATTGCTTCTCATTGTGCTTCCAACCCTAAAAGCCAGTTCCCGCAGACCCTTAACATAGTCTTGTCATTAGATCTCTGAGTCTAGGTTTGAAAGTGTCTGAGAAAGGAAGTCATATCCACCTGCGGCAACCACTAAACCAATCAATGATAGTGCAAAGTTATAAATATCCTATCATTGGTCTTAAACAGGCCGACCCTGGAGTATCAGCTACATTGTCTACAAAGCTACAGAGCTGCAAAGCTACATCAGCTACAAAGCTCCTATGGGGTTGGACCAAGTTATTTTACAAGAAATAGGCTTGATGTCACACCCTGCTCTGCCCTCACCCCATTATGGTTTTAATTATGTTTTTCAAAGAAAATATGTTTAAGTCCTAATCACCAAGTAGTTCAGAAGGTGATCTTACATTAAATAAAGTTCTTTATAAAGGTGAGGAAGGCAAATGAGATTAAGGTGAGCCCCAGAACAATATAACTGGTGTCCTTATAAAAAAGAGAGATTTGAACACAGACTCATACACTCAGAGAGAATGCCCTGAGAAGACAAAAGCAGTGATGCATATATAAGACAAAGACAAAGACTATTAGCAAACAACCGGAAACTATGAGAAAAATATGGAACAGATCTTTCCTCAGAGCACTCAGAGGGAACCGATTCTGCCAACACCATCGCAGATTTCTAGTGTCCAAACCTGACACAATGAATGTCTGTGGCACCTTGGTGCAGCAGCCCCAGAAAACTCACATTTCCTTACAGGTAGCACATTTCTTTTCCTTCTCACAAGAACCAGAAGAATTCCTAATAGTATTTTGTAAGAATCCTGTTATTAGTATCTTCTTCTGGGAAATCCAAACTAAGACAATTCCTCACTTAAATCCAGTATTATCAATGTGTGAAGAAATATTTATAAGAGAATTGAAGACCAGTCTTCATACTGATCAAAGCAAAATTATTCCCAAATTGAGCATTTAGTCTTCATTCTCCTCTTCCTACAATATTGCACCTTTCCCTCTAACTGATGACAATTACCTCATTAACTTATGTTCTTAGTGTAACTACTCATTCTAGCATTTTCCTCATTAACTCAACTTATTTCTGGATTTAATTTCACTAATTTTACTCTTATAATTTTTCATTTTCTTTTTCATTTTCCTTGGGTTTGTAGCCTTCATCTTTAGAAAGTGCCTTTAAACATAATTTTATCACATTCTTTCCAAAACTCTCCTATGGGATCCATTCGTTGTTTCCTGCTTTTCTTCTACATTGCACTTATGCAGAAACATACCATCAGGATTTATTTTGGAGCCCTTCAACACTCTTGACACATATATACTTTAGAGTTACAGATGAATTCATAGGGTCACATTTAACTTTTTCAGTTTTCTTAGAGTTAAGAGTATGTCTTTGACTCCCTGAGCAATTCTGTCCTTTTCAGTTTTATGTTTCAAATAGGGACAGCCACTTTAAAGGAAAGGTTTCCATCATTCTTATATCCGAACCTAATTTTCTTCCCCCATCTGAATAACATCTAGCAACTGTCCATTTGCTTCCTCATGTAAAATAAAATTGGCAAGGTAAATAACAAATTTATTAGATCCCATCCTCTTAGCAGAATTAGATTTCTAACAGATGTTCAGAGTTCAACTCCTCCATTATTACTGTATAGGTGGTTTTGTGTTAATTTGGAAATCTCTTATGAATTTTATGTGTGATCATATGTATTTGTATATGATTTTGGCAAACTATTAACCCATAGCAGTATTACTGTGGTTATTTATCTTATTTGTCTTGCTACTCATAGTTCTCATAGTTTCTCTACCTTGCTTCATAAACCATGTGTGCAAAAAGCAATTATAAGGCTGGGGTTTAGCTCAGTGGTTAGAGTGCTTGCCTCTCAAGCACAAGGCCACGAGTTCGATCCCTGGCACCAAAAAAAAAAAAAAAAAAAAAAAAAGAAAAGAAAAGAAAAAAGCAATTATAAAATTTTAAATGTTCTCAATATGTTTCTCTGCTCTTATTTCATTTTTTGAATAAGATATAAACATCAATATTAGTTTGGATTTTCACAACAAAATACTATAGACTGGGTGGCCTAAACAACAGAAATTTTTTTTCTCATACTGAAGAGTAAAAGCTCATGATCAAAGTATCAGCGTGGCTAGGATCTGGTGTGGGCTCCCAGCTTTTAGATGGCAGCTTCTCACTGCATTCACACATGGAGGAGCAAGAGCAAACAAGCCTTCTGATGTATCTTCCTAGTAGGGGTTAGGGCTTCCCTATAGAAATTTTGGGGGATCCCATTCAATCTACAATGACATTTGCTGCTCTGTCTTTATTTCTCTGAAAGTCATGGTAATATTATTATAGTTGCAAAGGTTTTTGCCCTAAAAGTCATATATTGGAACCTAAAAACCCAAAGTGACAGTATTAAGATGTGGAGATTTTAAGAGGTGATTATCTCACAGGGCTGTATGTCCATGAATGGGGTTTGACCCTTATAAAAGAGATCAAGAGCATTAGTTGTGCCTCTGCCCTTCTGCCTCCCACAGGTGAGTCCCCAGTAGCAAGGCAACATCTTAGGAGACACCTGGCCCTCCCCAGACACCAACCCTGCCAAACTCTTGCTGTGGGACTTCCAGTCACAGTAACTATGAGAAATAAATGTCTGTCCTTCATGAAATAGTCATAGGTATTTTACTATAGTAGTATGAACTGACTAAGCCAGAAATTGGTACTGGGAGAGCAGTTGACACCGATGAATCCATACCTTGTTAAAAATCTCAAGTTATTTAATATATGACATAAACTTCAAGGTGCTATAACAAATACATATATGACCTAAAACATAATATAGTTTAAAATTTTCATTTCTTTATAGCAATTGCTAGTTAGTCTTTCTATATACTCTTTCTCTACACATGTGTGTCTGTGTTCATATTTGCATGTAAGCTATCAGGAAAGCATTACCTTTTTTTTATGAAGAACATGTATTGGTACATTGTATACATAACAATCACATTCAACATGGTTATTTTGTACCTGTACATGATCTATCTTGGTTCTCACCGTTACCTATTTGCAGCAGGTTTATTTCTCCTTTCTTTTCTTTTTCTCTTCCATCTTTTCCCCCTTCTCCCTATCTAGTTCTCCTCTCTTTTGAATTTTTTTTTTACATAATATCTATCATACCTCTTTGTCCTTATTTACACTTATGGTTTCTCATATCAGAGAAACAACTTGATGTGCACTGACGAGTATCTGATTTATTTCACTTTAGAGTAGATTCTCAAAAAGCATCCATTTACCTACAAATGTCTTGAGTTTTATCCTTTTTTATGGCAGAGTAGTACTCCATTGTGTAGAAAAACCACATCTTCGGGGCTGGGGAGTGCTTGCCTTGTAAGCACAAGGGCTTGAGTTCGATCCCCGGCACCACCACCAAAAAAAAAAA
>PVJO010032059.1:0-13647 GCA_004026905.1 Hystrix cristata
TCCCCGAGTCTAATCCCAGCTAAGTCTGTCTGCATGGGGACCTGGGGTGTAATGCTCGGGGGATCGCCTGCCCCAACCAGGGTTTCTGCACATTCTCTGTGCTCCTTCTGAAAGCCATTTAAGGGGTGAAGGAAGGAAGACTGGTATTTGCTCATTGCCAAATAATTTTATTAAAGAAAACTAAGAAAACATGGACTAGAAGAGAAGAGTACTTTAAAATATTAACAGTGCAGCCAGGCATGCTGTTGTACCCTTGCAACACCAGCTTTCTGGGAGGCTGAGGCAGAGGGATTGCAAGTGAGACCCAGCTTAATTTAGAAAGATTGTCTGAAAATAAAAACTGAAAAAAGGCCTGGGAACGTCGTTCAGTGTGACGGTACTGGGTTCAAACCCTAGTGCCTCAAAGAGTGAATAAAATAAAATATTGATTAGGCTTATGCTTGGGGGTAGGACTACAGGTATTGTGATTTGCTCATTTTCAGACTGAATAGAGCAGATTGTATTCAAAATATTTAATAGCCGAACCAGGCACAGTGGCACCTGTGGTCCCAGCTCTTCTGGAGGCTGAGTTGGGAGGCCCGCTTGAGCCCAGGAGTTTGAGGCCAGGCTGGGCAGTATAGTGAGATTCCCACCCTCCCATACACACCAAAGAAGAAAAAGAACAAGGCTGGGAATGTACCTCAGTGGTAGAACATTGGTCTAGGCTTGCTGAGCACAGGGCTCCACTGCCAGCACTACAAAAAACAACAACAACAACAACAAAAAAAAAAACCCATAATTTCTTAATGGAGACCTGGTTGACCTCGAACTTGAGGTAATCCTCCTGCCTCAGTTCCCACACTGTTCAGTTTCCCTGTGTGTGGCACCACACCTGGACGCTCAGGCATATTTAGAATATGTCGGTGTTTCTGTGTTAAATGAGGATGAACTAGAAGCGACGTAAAGGCATTCTATGTGAGAGTTTTGGGGACATTCAAGACATCTTATTTTATATAATTATAATGAAATAAAATACATGCTGTATTATGGGCTGGGAGTGGTGCTGCACACCTGTGATCCCAGTCCTGGGAGGCCGAGGCCAGGCTAGCCTGGGCTATACCCTGAGACCCTGTCTGAAAAGAACAAAACCCGAAATCTAAAAATATGTGTATAGGGGGCTGGGGATTTAGCTCAGAGTTTAGATTGCTTGCCTTGGAAGTACAAGGCCCTGAGTTCAATCCTCAGCACCAATAAATAAATAAATAAATAAAAATAAATAAAAATATGTGTATAATATTAGGGGAGTGTAAATATTCAATTTATATAAAACTCCAAATACAGTGGTTTTATATTTGTTTTTGGTTTGTTTGTGTTTTGAGACGGGTTTTTCACCCTGTAGTTTACTCTAGTCTTGAACTTACTAGGTACCCCAGGCTAGCTTTGAACTCATGGCAATTCTCTTGCCTCAGTCTCCCAGTTCCGGGATTACAGGCATGTGCCATCATGCCTGGCATAAATAAGTTTTAACTTGCTTCTACAAAAATAAATTATTCGCTGGGGATTTTGCTTAGTGGTAGAACACTTGCCTAGCAAGTGCAAGGCCCTGAGTTTGATCTCCAGCATATCCCACGCCCCCCAAAAAAACCAAAAATAAAATTTTCTCGTCATGGGTGGACTGAAATTTGTATCATAAAATTTACCCCTTCTAAGGGTACACTTGATTGATTTGTAGTTGATTCACAGATGTGTATAACCATCACCTGTAAAGCCAGAACACGTTCACGACCCCAGAAAGAAACTCCAAGCCTTTTAGAAATCCTTTCCCATCGCCAGCCTCCTTCTGCTCGTGGCAACTGAGAACTGCTTTCAGCCTGTATCGATTTGCCATTCTAGGTATTTTAGGTCACAGGAATCTTACAGTATAGAGCCTTTGTGTCTGGTATATTTCACTTCCTGTTCCATTTCAAAATTCATTCTTGTCGTGACACGTGTCAGTAAATCATTCCTTTTTATAGTTGAATTATAATATTTCACTGTATGCATGTAGCGCATTTCAGGTATTAACTCATCAACTGGAGGATACTGGGTTGCTTCCCCTTCTCTGTTATGAATACTGCTACTGTAAAAACTCATGTACTTGCTTGTGGACATGTGTTCTACATTGACTCTATGTTTAACTTTTTTTGATTGGAGTGGGATTTTTTTTTTTTTCTTGGTGCTGAGGATTGAAGTCAGGGCCTTACACTTGCTAGGCAAGCACTCTAACCACTGAGCTAAATCCCCAGCCCCGCTTGGGGTAGGATCTTAATGGTTGTTATGGTGTGTGTCTAGATGTCCCCCTAAAGCCTCATGTGATCACAGGTGGGGCTGGATCTAGAGTGTATGATTACTAAATTAGTCCGCTGATTGGTTTGGCATAGTTCTGCTGGGATCAAGGATGCGATACTAGGATTAAGGGTGGGAGTGCTACCCACTCTAAAACCAGGTAGCCTGAATAAAATATAAGGGACAGAAAGAGCTTGCCCTCCCCCTTGCTTTCATCCCTTGCTTACCTGGCTGCCTTCTGCCTATCGCCATGCCACCCTGCCTTGCACCCAGCTGATTGTGGACTGAAACCTCTACCAACTGTGAGCTAAATAAACCTTTCCCCCTTCAACTTTGGAGGTTGGGTATTTTGTGTCAGCAATGAGAGAAAAGTAACTAAAACAATGGTTTACCCAAGATGGCAGTGAATTTATGCTCTTTCTGCTTCACTCTCTTGAGTAATAGGAATTACAGGGCTGTGCCTGCCCAGCTGTCTTATGTCCTTTTGAATGAATGCTGGACTGTTTTCCAAAGGGACATCTTTATGTTTTCATTAACTTTTTGTGGTGCTGGGGGATCCAACTAAGGCCTCCCATGTGCTCGGTAGACACTCTAACACTGAGCTACATCTCCAGCCTTAAAAATGTTTCTCTTTGAAACAACTTCTCACTGAATTGCCCAGTCTGGGCTCAAATTTGCAATCCTCCTGCTTCAGCCTCTGCATTGTTTGCTGGGATGACAGGTACGGGCCAACCCCCCCACCTCCCTGAGGAAATGCTTATTGACAGCTGTTGGGAATGTGCTCCGTGATCACCCTTTTCGAGCCCCTTTCCTTTATGGAGGGGATGGCAGCACAGTGCACAAGCGAGTGGGGAAGGATATGCGTACGCACTTAGATAACCCAGATTCCTCTGAAGAAGTGCCGAAATGGGGGACACAGTTTATTTGGTCAAGTTGCTTTCTGTTGGGAATGATTTTCTGAAAGTTTATCCTTGGGGAAAGCAATCCACGTCCAGTGTGGATAGTGTTGCACACATAAATGTCCTGCTCAGCCAGTCAGGAGCACAAGGAGGAAGGAGCCAGCCCCAGGGTCGGCTCCCAGGAAGGACAGGCGGGCTCGCTCCAGCTCAGGGCCATCAGCTGGGCCAGTGATCGTGAGGACCAGGCCTGCAGGGAGAGGCCAAGGCTCCTGGGAGCCCTGCTGAGGGCACCTCCCATCGGGGGATGAGGACAGGACAGCTGTGCAGACCCAAGGATGACTCCTGCCACTGTCATGCAATGCAGGTGACTCCGCCATGCCCCTGCCCCCATCCTGTCCCTTCCCTGTACACGCCTGAGTCCCCGCCAACACAAGTAGTGCCAGCAGGAGGGCGATCTGGGTTTCTTTGTGGATCTGTCCGTCTAGTCCCAAATGGCCAACACAGGCTGGCTCAGGGGGTGGCTGAATTCCACCAGCGTTCCTGAGACTTCCTTCCCGTGATATCCGGTTCCCTGGCACAGAACTCAAAAATCCCAAACATGTCCTGGTGTGAGTTCTCCTCCCACTCTGTTCATGATGCCCTCTTCTTCCTCTGGCCAGAGGCGTAGGTGGAAGGCAGGGGCCACCTCCCTGACCTGACTCTTAGCCTGCCCTGGGCTCCTACTCTGGTTCCTCCTGTGACTCCAAGGACCAGTCCTCCTTCTGGATAGAGACAGGCCTGCGGCAGGAAGTAAGGTGCTAACTCAGGCACTTGATCAGAAAGACCTGGCGGGTTCTCCTGCAGCTCCTTCTGCCACCCCGAGGACCAGTCTGTCCTCTGCTTGCAGCCAGAGGCCTAAGGCTACAGTCTGGGCACTGCCCACAGCCCGAGGCATGAAATCCGGGTTGGGCATGAGACCCCTGTCTTTGGAATTCAAAAGACGTCTAAGTCCACCTCCCTCTCCCCAAAACACAAAGCTGTGTCACTGATGTCCCCTCCTAAGTCATTCTTCCATTTTTAACCTTTGCTCATCTCCCACTCTCCCACTTTTCCTTGCTGTCATCACTTCTCCCCTGCCTACAAACTCTTCCTCGGTAGACACCTTCTCCCATGTGTCACCTCTTCCCCTATTCATTCTTGGATTTCATCTCCTCAATCATACTTGCTGTGCAGTGTTCCATCCATTGGCCACCCTTGTCCCACACTTGTCATTTCCTACAATCTTCTCTAGCTTTCTTTTTTTTTTCCTGGTGCTGGGGCTCAAATTCAGGACCTTGCACTTGCGAGGCAAGCACTCTAACCACTGAGCTAAATCCCCAACTTCCTTAGCTTCTTCAGTCTCTTTTTTCTCCTTTTCTAGCTCCTCCATTTTAATGGTCACACTCTCAAAACTCTTCTGTCTCCAGTTCCTCATCTGCTGGTCCTGGCTTTCATCATCTACCACCATGTTCAGGGCATCTGCACCCTGAAGACCTCAGCTGGGGACTTGGGTCTTTAGACTTTTGGAAGAAGGCTGACAAGTGGCCATGAATGCTTGCAGAATCCTTCTTCCTGTCCTCAAAACTCAGGCTCTGATCTGTCTAAACCCTGCTTTGGTCAGGTTGGACTTACATAGGCAATGTGCCTGACTCAGAATCCCAGAGTGCTGGGATTGCAGCTGTGCCCAAAGTGCAGAGTTGTTTTGAACTCTTTGAAAGGGTAGCCCTGACTGGCACTTGGGACAGACATCTGCAAATAACGAACTCACCCAACTGTGAGAGCAGGCAATGTCTTGTCCGAGAACCACCATTGTATATGTGGTACCTTGTGGCCAAAGTGTTGTGCGTGGCACAGGACTGCACATTTGCTGTGTAGTGCAAGCGCTCACACTGCCCCTTGAGACACTGACAACCACATCCTGGTTTCTACCTCGTGTCTTTTGAGGGTTCTTCATGTGCTTTGTTTGTCCTCCCTCCCTTCCTGTCTCCCTCCTTTACACACCCATCATACTTTAACCTACCCCATATTTTCACCCTTCCCAGACCCTGCTTCTTGCTCTAACACTGTTCACCTCTCACCTGCCTTGCCCTCTTTGTAGTCCTGTTTCCTTCTGGCTTGGGAGCTGCTCCCAGCTGCCTCTCTCTCTAGCGGCTGCTGTGTTCTCTGAAGCTCCCATCGTCCAAGATGCTTCTCCGCGGCCATCACTGCCCACACTCTTAGCTCTTTCCTCTCCGGCCTTCCTTGTTGCCTGCTTTCACACTCATGACCATCTCCTCTTGCTCAGAAATTGATTCCCATTCTTATTTCTTGCCAGTTATTTCTATTTTCTAGGTTGTCCTTCTGTTGTATGAAATGGGAGTTAGAAATGGGGAGAGAGCCTCCCATGGGAGTGCAATAGAACATGAGGCTCCCCCTGCTGTGGCCTTGTCTCCCTGAAAAGACTTCCCTGTATTTGGGATTTAGGGAGAGTGCCCAGGCACCCACAGAATTTGCTCACATCGTCCTAGTCACACTGCCTTTTTCACTTTAATCTCAGACCCTTAGTTCCTGTTTGTTTGTTTTTTTTTTTTTTTTGGTCTCTAGGTTTAATCTGCCCCATTTTGGGCTTTTGGGTGTTTCTTTGTTCATTTGCTTTTCTGTTTCTTTTGCCCACCTGAGAGTAATTCAGGATTTTCTTTCTCAGAGTGAACAAGTTTTGTCAAGTAACCAAAAACCTGTGGGAAGAAAGATTATTAATTTAACCCTAACCCTCAACCTTAACCCCAACCCTGAACCTTAACCCAAACCTAACCCTAACGCTAACCAAACCGACCTCCTCTTTCTTGTATTAGACACATCCATCACACTGAGTCCAAAACTATAGCTCAGTGTTCACAATTCAGTAATGAAGAACAGAAAACCAATTAGCACACCTATTTACAAGAGTTGGGGTTCTACCACCTAACTATAAGTATAATGGATCTATCGGTACAATAGACAAAAAGATAAAGACATTTTAAAGAGGAAATATATATGTACATACATCAGTTGAAATACCCAACACAGAACTTCATAAGAATGGCAAGGTAAACATCTGTACTATCCCAGAAATACTCATAATAAACATACTTCAATGGTCAACACATTCCAAATAATCCACTAAACCTTTTTCTATGTATTAAAGCAATCAAAGACACTACTGTGACTGTAATGTTATATTTTAACAGTAATTCTCTCCCAACTTGACCCTCACCAGGTCTTCGTCAAATAGTGTGAAGAACAAGAAACGGAAATGTTAAAAAAAACCTGAAGTTCCCACTTGTAATTTCTACCTCACTGGGAGAGGTGAATGAGGAGGGTGACATTCAGAAGGTGACCCAGAAAAATTCTGGTTTCTCGTTATCCCTCCGCAGGCTCCCCTGCCGAGGGAAATACAGCATGGTGATTGTCTTTGACTCGTTCTCGAAAAGTCTGGATTGTTCACCACAGACTGAACAAGAGCTGTTCCCTCCCTGGGCTGTCATTACTGTCAGCGTGGTCTTCCTGCTGGAGACCCTCCTGGGCCGAGATGTCTGCGAGGGAGGGAGGGAGCACACCAGCCTCCAGAGGGCCAGTTTACCAGGCGACAGGATTGACGGGTTAAGTCTCTCCCAGCTACAGTTTCAACCAGCTTACAAAGCCCACTTTCCTTCTAACTCCTCACTCTAACCCCGCTCTGGTGACCCCCATTGTGAACATCACCTCAGACACTTTGGCTTAGACCCAACTTCCTGCTTCATAGCAAGGACTTGGGGTGTCTCTGCTTGGGCAGTGCAGCACCCGTGGAGAAAGTGACGCATTTCCACCCCACTCACATCTTCGTTTTTCCCACTCACTTAACATCCACGACTTTCACCCTCACACTACAAACATAACTAATAGATATGTCCGCAGCATGACCATGACACCACCTACTGAATCCCTGCGCCCACTCCCTCATGTGTCACCAACATGCTCACTCCTGAATTTGGCTAACTGCATACAATTCTAAACACATCTTAGCCTACTCCTCTGCCTGAACCCATACTGTCACGTGTCCGTGGCAAAGTGCCACCCTGGAGCTCACTCTAGTTCAACTGCCAGCTTTCTGACAAATATCCACGACCCTATACTTGAGAACAAGTTGTGTAATAACTGAAGAGGGACGCTTCCTCAAGATGGTGTCACAGGGAACAGGAAGGTCTCCCAGGCACACCAGGGCCATAAACACTGTGTCTGCTCTAGAGTGCAGATGAACACACAGGCAGGGCTACTTCTCTTCCATTTCTGAATAGGCAGCCTCTTCCATTGGATTCTGCCTTGTTGCGCATCCACTTTGTTGTAACTAAATCCTGAATGCCAGATATCCCTATGAGCTGATAGGCTCTCAATAAATGTCAAAGAGCAAAACAAAAAACACATCTTCTGGTGGAAAATGGAAATTGATGGCTAGCGGATATTCCCTGTGGGAAAAAAGCAACATTTCATTTGCAGTGTCCTTTGAATCCAATTGCTGTGAATTAATAATGTCAACCAAATCTGTGCCTCTGAGACAATCTGGTTTTTTTGTGGGGTCTCTGTGAGCAGGATGCTAGTGCCCAGAACATTTCCCCGAGGTGATATGTGTCTAGGTGTCCTGTTGGTGGCTGGGGAAAGGACAGGGACAGTCCACTCTTCTGCCCGGGCCTGCACTGGTTCCTGATGTGTAGATAGTGGATGGGGTAGAGGATCATGAGAGAGGCCCCCCTCTCACATGGGTTCTCTGAACTTCCTAGAGAGACAGCAGAAGTGCTGTCCAAATCCCAAGTTACAGCTGTACCTTATTAGGGCCGAAGTCCCTAGGGCTCCAGGGTCTCTGAATGAATTTGCGATCTCCCTCCCACATGCAGAGCTCAGGATGGTAAGCTTGGATGTGGAAAGGAAAGCAGCCCCTGAAATGATGAAGGATCCCTACCATAAGCCAAGAAAATGCCCCTTGTCCATACTCAAGCTCTGTCTACTCTTGGATGTCACTCAGCCCCATGGTCCTATGTCTGTCCAGTGCAGCCCGTCCCTCCTGCCTAGTCCCATGGGCACACCCACCTGCTTGCCCTGCTCTGGTGTCACCCTGCGTATATTATTTACTTTTCTCTCATTGCTGACACAGAATACCTGACATCCAAAATTAGAGGAGAAAAGGTTTATTTAGCTCACAGTTTGTAGAAGTTTCAGTCCACAATCAGCTGGGTCCAAGGTGGGGTGACGTGACAGACAGGCAGAAGGCAGTGAGGTAAGCAGAGAACCTAAGCAGCTTCTTTCTGTCCCTTATATTTTATCTAGGCTGTGGGGATTAGGGTGGTGCCAAACCAATCAGTGGATCAGTTTAGTAATCACACACCCTTAATCCCAGCATCACACACACTAGATTCAGCCACCTCTGAAAAAGCCCCACCTATGACGGCATGAAGCTTTTGGGGGACATCTGGGCACAAACCATAACACTGAGGTTCCAGCCCATGCAGCAGATAAACTGGTAGCACAGCTTGTGGAATGGTGGCTGCTGGGCGAAGTTCCTCCCATAGAAGAAGAGCATGTCTTTTTTAGGAGCCTGGTTGTCCTCTGCCATGTCACTGGCCAACTAGCTGGGAAAGAAAGCAGGTTTCTGGTCAAGCAGGGGCACAACCAGGAAGAAGCTGGGCCTGGGGTTGGATCCCTGGAAGGACAGGCAGGCCTCGTTCAGCTCAGGATGCCATCCACCCAGCCCAGCGCTCTCAAGGACTGGGCTATGGTGGACAGAGAAAGGCCACAAAGGGCCCTTGTGAAGGTGCCTCACACCAGAGGATGAAGACAGGACCCCACACAGAGCCTAAAGATTTCAGTAAACGAATGAAAAAGCAGTTAATACCAGCTTTATCTCTAGATAAGGATCATACTTCCAAGCATGGTGGCATATACCTGTAGTCTCAGGACTCAGGACTCAGGAGGCCGGGGCAAGTAGATCTCTGTGAGTTCGAGGCCAGCCTGGGCTTCATAGTGAGTTCAAGGCCAGCCTGCTGTACAAAGCAAGATCCTGTCTCAAAATACTAATAGTAATAATAAGTGACCATATGGAGTTCCAAATGGATACAACCACTCCCAGAATAAAAAGGATTGAGCTGACTCTTTTTAAAATGCACAGATAATTTCACCAGACCCAGTCATCAACATTTGTCCCTACAAAGGGATAAGGTAAATGGAGGATGAGACTAGGAAGTAGGGAGGACCAAACTACACCATCTTCATAGGACTTGACAAAGGCGCTATTGGAACACAGAGGATGGGAGATCAGGGGACAATGCCCAGGAGCTGGGAGTTTTGTGAACCCAGAGTTTTCTTGCTGATCAACAGCCCCCTTACTTTTAAAAAAGTTTCTCTTTTGCAAACAGGGTCACCCTATCTTGCTGAGTTGCCCAGGCCTGACTAAAACTCGACATTCTCCTACATCAGTCTCACAGAGTGCAGTAATTACAGGAGTGCCCTCCCCACTAGGCCCAGCTTTGGGTCTCACTGAGTTCTCTTGAGCTTGAACCCTCAGGCTTGAACTCAGGTCATTCTGCCACCTCAGCTTCCTGCACGGCTGGGATTCGAAAAGCGCACCACCACAGCCATATAGATTTGGTGGATTTCACTGACTCGAAGATAGGTAACTTTTATCCAGGTTGAATGTGTGAAGACATGTGAGCAGAAGGCAGAAGATAAAAACAGAGAGAAGAGAATTCGGAAGGAGAGGTGAAGGAAAGGAAAGATGATGAGCTGGCTTGGCTGCAGAGAGATTGTAGAGAAGTGAATTCAAGGGGAGAACTTCGGCTTTGGTCTAGATGAAGGAATTACCAGCATAGTAACCCGAGGCCAGTGAGTTGCGGGTCCATCTTTTGGAAGGATGATCAGGCAACACAGATTGTGTCCCCCAGCCTCAGCTCCTAGAGACTTGTCAGAAAGACCAGCAGAGGGCATTTTACACTCAATCTGCCCCCCATCAGGAGGCCATACATGGCGCCTCTGTCTCTGAGACACAGCGAGGTGGACAAAAAGGCATTTGGTGCTGCTGTGGAAGGAGAGCCTCCCTCACAGGGGTCAGAAATGGCCCCCCCTCGGGTCTGTGGGCTGAGGACCACTTGTGGACTCTCCCTCCCTCTCCTCTCTGTGGGCTCTGGTTCCCCTGGTTACATTCTTTAACCAACACAATAGTAGACTGCAAGTTTTACTAAGAGAAGTACTGGAGCAGTGTAGAATGAGGCTCATTTTTACAGAGTCAACAGTACAGTGGTGAAACCAGAGGACAGATGAGAGTCCCACCGAACCCCACCAGGAGCTGCCTCAGGCCCGTGGGGAGGCAAAGGGCTCTCAGAGCCAGGAAGCAGTGGATCCTCCCGTACCGCTAGGGGAAGAGGCTGGCCCCGCTGAGAGAGATGATGACCATGGCCAGGAGGTGCTGACGGGGAAAAGAGGACAGTCAGAGAGCAGGCACATTGGGGACACAGGTGGGGAGTGCAGGGCTCCACTTGAGGAAGACACCCCAGTCGTGAGTGACCCAGCTATTAGGAGAAGGAGAAGAGTGGGATGCTGGTATCAAGTCAGAGCAGTCAGGGCCATTGAGGCCATGTGGTCCAGGAGGGCAGCTCTGAGGGGCTCTTTGAGGTAGAGCGTTGAGGGCATTTGGATCAGAAGGGGGTTCCTGAGAGCTGAGAGGAGAGCGGAGAGTTTGCAGATGGCCTTCGCCAGAGAGGTCAGATGTAGGGATGATGGTGGCTCAGCTCACTCCACAGAGGAGTCAGGCAGAGGAGGGTGCCCATTCAGCCTGCCAAGATCAGCCAGGCCCTGCAGGGAGACAGTGCTCAGTCCTCAGGGGCCTGCAGGGTGGGGGAGGTAGGTGGTGGGGGAGGGAGCACGAGGCATGGACAGACGGACTGTGGGGTTGGCTCCTGCCTTCCACGGGCTCTATTGTGGCCATAGCCCAGCTCAGAGGAGGAGGACTTCACCTTGTCTGTTGCCCTGAGGTTCTTTTTCCAGGCCAGGAAACTTTTGACGACAGGATCCTCTGTGAAGGGAGCTTGGTGTTAGATTGGAAAGTGGCCAGGGATTCCCTGGGAGCAAGAGTACGTGGAGCAGAACCACACCTGCCTGGGAGAAGGTTCTAGATGGGGCCAGGCCAGCTGGATAGGAAGGGGAGGAGGGACATTCACCAGGCAGGGGACAGTCCCTCAGCCCTGGGATTCCTGGAGGAGCAATTGAGTGAGGGCCTGGGTAGCAGCAACTATCTATCTGCCTGACGAGGACCTCAAGCCAGACTGTGCTGGCCTCTCAGGACACATGAATGCACTGCTTCAAGTCAGGAGGCATCCGGGTCCTTCTGTCTTCTGATGGTAACATCGGGGTGTGAGCGTGACCCTGTTGCCCTCAAGTGTTGACCCCATTTTCATTCAAGAAAGTCAGCAGTTACTCTATGTCAGAGGGGACAGTTGGAACCGAGCTTTGTGAGGCAAAAAGGGGACATGTTTGGAAGACTGTGTGAGCTCTGTCATCTTTGTGTCCCTGAGAAGAGATGGCCCCAGAGTCCTCCAGGCACGGAGAGGTCAGCAATCACAGTGTGCTTCCTCCCAGGGGAGAAGGAAGTGACCAGAAGACTCTTGTTTCTAAAGAACCTAGTTGGAGGGGGCTGGGGATTTAGCTCAGTAGTTAGAGTGCTTGCCTGGCAAGTGCAAGGACCTGAGTTCGATTCCTGGCACCAAAATAAACAAACAAACAAACAAACAAACAAACAAAATAAAGAATCTAGTTGGAAATGCTGTTTGGGGTCTCCTTACCAAGCAGCCTGAGGAAGGCTGCATGGCGGGCAGGCAGCACTGAGGTCAGGTGCTTCATCTTCATCTTTGTCTTGAGCCCATTGGCTTCTGCACCACACCCATGTGTGCAGTAGGCTCATGGCCCGGCTGCTCTGATGCTCCCTGTGGCTGCTCCTGCGACGATCCCAACAGACATTCCCTCCTCAGTCTGTGTCCAGGGGACCCAGGTAGGCGCCTTGTGTCTTTGAGCTGGGCTGAGTAAAAGAACCCAGGCGCTCCCTCCTCATGATCCTCCTCAGATTCCGACAACCACAGCCCCTTCACTTGTGGCCAGAGGACTGAGGTGGGAGGTTGGGGATCTGTATTCAGGGCTGAGTCACGACCCCCTTGCTCATCCTCCTTCTGATCAACCTGTGATGCTGAGTAGCAGTCCTGCCTCCTCTGGGTGGGACGCTGAGGCAGGAAGTAGGATGCTAACCCAGGGAATTGATCACAGAGATCTGGTCCTCCTGCAGCTCCTCCTGGGACTCTGAGGACCAGTCTCTTTTGTTCTTCTGAACACAGGTGTCAGCTGGAAGTCTGAGTGCTACCCACAAGCCTGAGGAAAACAACCAGGTCCAGTATAAGTTTCTGTCATGGGAATTCAGCCTTCAACCAAACTCATCCCTTCCCCAAAACAAACAACCAAAAAAAAAAAAAAACCCAACAAACAAAAAACAAAAAACCAACCCCCCCCAAACCCCAAATTCTCCCTTCCTGAACCTGTGCTAATCTCCGTCTGCCCCTAGTTCTCCTCACTACCATCCCCTCCCGCTATACCCACAAACTCTTCCTCACCCAGACGTTTTCAGTCATGGTGGGGGGTGGGCCTCTGCTTGAGTCACCTCTTCACCTATCCATACTTGGATCTCATTTCCTAAGTCATCCCTCCTCTGCAGTTTTTCCATTTTTTGGCCGGCCTTGTCTCACCCCTCTTCTTCCTCCCATCTCTGCCTTCCTGAATCCCTCTTTCCTTGTCCTGGCTCCCTTCCTGCTTTACTGGTCACCATCTCAGGCCTCTTCTGTCTCCAGCCCCCGCCCCATCATCCTGGGATCACCTCCAGGACATATCCTGAGGAGCTAGGCATAGTCTCTGGGCCTCAGACTGGGAGGATAGTTGGCAAGTGGCCATGATGTCTCCCAAAGGCATTCTTCCTCCCAGAAAACACATACTCTGATGTGTTCACAAACTTCTAGAATCCATTCTAACCAAAGCCACAGTGCCTTCTCCAGACAAGACAGGAGTCCCCAGTAGAGCAGATCTCTGAGAAGAAGCTGTTGCCGGCTGGGCTGCACACTCGCCACGGGCTTTGAACTTTCCCACCAGGGAGGCTGGAAGCCGCTGAGACCATCCACCTGTTCCAGCATAGTAGCTGCCAGACTGGACCTCTGGGGTCCACGGCATCTCGTGCCACAGACCCAACCTCCATCCCTCATACTGAAGTCCCCTCAGGGCCTCCAGGCTCCTCTGTCTCCTCTCCTCAGCAGGTGCCCCACTGTGTCCACTGTCAATTCCAGACGTGCGGGATCCTCCCTGCCCCCGCGCTTCCCTCCTCAGAGCACAGACGGCTGGGAGGAGCAGCAGAATG
>PVJO010032060.1:0-13626 GCA_004026905.1 Hystrix cristata
AGGTGCCAGCGCCTGGTTCTTTTCTCGAGTCCGCATGTAGCCGCTCGCAGCCAATATAGATATAACCTTATAACTCGTCTGTATGCAGGGCTGTTTTCGTTTCAAATTACAAAGTAAAAATTCCTCCATTCATAGTCTGTGTGTCACCCCCTTAGTCACCTGTTTCTGTCGCGCTGTCCACTTCCTGTCAGATGATGTTTCTGGCTACCTGTCCGGTCACCTGCAATGGCCTGACTCCTGCAAGCACCTTCCTCGGTGGTGCGCAAAGCAGATGGGAGCAGATGGCAGTTCTGAAAAACAGATTAAAGAAAGAACAGCTTGTGTGAAGATAATCTAGAGGATGACAGGGAGCTGCCTCGCTTTCCTCTGTGGAATGGCAACTATTTTAGCGCTAACATTTGCTTGCATTAACCCTAAAAGTATTCAGGTGCAAAATTTGAGATGGTGCTATTTTTGCTTTGCTGTCGACACCTTTCATTTCCCTTCTTAAAAGACATGAAAAGTGCATCCAAGGGTCTGACCAAAGGAAGGATTTTAATTAGACCTGCTATTCGTGATGGGGAGAGGCTTTCTGGGAATTACACTGTGATTTGTGTTTTTGAGCTATTCTTTCTCTGTTGCCCTAAGTTTTAGGGTTTTCTGTGCAAACATACACCGACAAGCAAAATTGTTGTAAGTTGTACATGTGTAGATGACTCTACCACTGCTCAGTGAAATACCTTAAATTCTTATGCCATTTTTTGAAACTAGAGTTTCATCTAAATGTTAAAAAACAGTCCAGAACTAGACTTGTTTCCAGCCTCTTCTTAGCCTTTATCTTTTCTATAACTTCTGCCATAAAATGTTTTTAATGTTTCCGATACTTAATTTTAAAATCTAAACAGATTAATTTTTTTTCATTTATTTGTGTAAGATTTCAGTACTTGTGCTTTTACTAGTTTTCTGATCACAATCATATAACTATTAGCAGTCTGTGCTATGTAAGTAAATAAAATAGACCAAAGTATGGTGACTTCTAAAAGCAACTCAAAGACAGTTTTACTTATTGATTATTTTGGTTGAAAATTGCTATTTTTATTGGTCCATTATATTTAAATTTATTTCTTCTACTTTTTTCAAGACGTACTGTATTCATGAATATGTTCTGCGTGAATTTTTAGGATTTTGTCTTTTATCAATTCCCTTGGCAATTCTCATGGCTTTTTTTTTCTTAGTACCTATATTTTGCTGTCAACTTACTAATGAAGATTTAACTTCAGTTTTATTTTGTGTCTTTCAGTCATTAAGGTCTACATTAAATTACCTGAGCAGAAACTGCATATTTACCTCCTATAAAATGACAAACGTGGATTTTATTCAAATTTTAAGGAATCATATTTTTGAAATGCTCGCTCTTTTCCGGAATGGAGACTGTGTTTATTCCTTTATTTAAGAATATCACACAGCCAAAGACATTCTTTACTCTAGCTGTCAAGCTGGGTAATATGTCTCAGGAAAAGTTATTGCCTGGTGGCTAAATAGTAGGAACCCGGTAATTTTTTTCTTAACATTTTGAAAACAGTATTTTCTTTTTAAACATAGTTTTCATAAATCAAATTTTGTTTAACTTTGTTATAACATTTATAACAACATTCCACAGTACTAGTTTCTGTGGTTAAAAGACACACTGAAAGTACAATTTTGAAATAGAGCTCTTAGAAGTACATATATCAAATACCTTATAGAAACATAAGCTTCAAAACCATGAACACATGTTAACAAGTTCTCAAAAGTTTTCTCATTGAATATTTACCGTGTACTCAGGCCCTTCTGGTATGCCGCCTCAACTTTCTGGAATCTTCCTGAACTTTCTGGAATCTTCTTGGCCCTCATTGTCTTCACTCTGGAGCTCTGATTCTGCTCTTTAAATTTATCTCACAGACTCCTAATAGTTTTTCAGGTTGTCACCTGTTGTTGTGGTCCTGTCTTGTAGTTTAGCCTGTCCTTTATGCTACTTTCCTTAGGTAGTCCTCCCAAAGCACAAATCTTATCGTATCACTCTCTTGTTTTAAACAGACAAACCTCCATTAGCGTCATATTCCCAATACAACTTCTCAAACTTTTCTTCCAGTTGTTCTTTTTTTTTTTTTTTTTTGTGGTGCCAGGGATCGAACTCAGGCCCTTGTGCTTACAAGGCAAGCACTCTAATCACTGAGCTAAATCCCCAGCCCCAGTTGTTCTTAATATTAAGAAATAGTGGATCTGAATTACACAACTTTGTGAAGTTGTGCCGGGTGTGGTAGCACATGCCTTTGACCCCAGCTACTTGGGAAGCTGAGGCAGGAGGATCATGAGTTGGAGGCCGGCCTGGGCAATTCAGTGAGACTTTGTCTCCAACAAAAATTAAGAAGGGAGGTTGGAAGTGTAACTCAGTGGCTGAGCATCCCTGGGTTCCATCTCTAGTATCAAAAGTGATGAAGTTGCTTTGAAGTTTTTTGTTCTATCTGAAAAATATAAATTAATTTTATGTGCCACTAGTTACATTGGAGTTAATTGAAAAATAGTGATTTAACTTATTGAACTGTCCTCCAAAATTTATTTTCAGAAACTTGACCCTTAGGAAGATGTACCGTGCTTATCCTGTGACTTCTCAATGCCTGCGTTACCAGGGAGTACCCAGACTTCGGCTTGAGAAGCAGGTCACCGAAGGCTAAACCCCCAAGACCTGAGGCCCTGGCGCCCTGGTCTGGTCCCCCAGACTGTTTCTCAGGGTCCCCACCGGACCCGACTCGAGCTTTCTCAGGCTCCCCAGACCCAGGCACTTCCTGGCACTGTGACTTGAGTATTCAAATATTCATAGTTACATCTTTTGGTGTTAGTGTTTTAGATCTCATTATTTACAGTGAATAGTATTTATAGTAATTATTATTTAGAGGAGGTAATTTCTGGTTAATAGTGTTGGAAACAATGGTTCTTGTTCACAGTGGCCCTTGTGGATGTTTGCATGTGTGCCGGGTCTTCTCCAGCTCTCAGCGCAGACTTTTTATTAGTTAGGACGATGTCTTGACATGTTTGTTACCGCCACTCTGGAACTCTCCATACTTCAGCTTGCTTCTGCTTCCGAAGCACCGTGATTGGGTTTCAGAGTGGAGAAAATGGGCGTCCGCTTCCTGTTTTGTTTGTGTTCACTGTGTAAACTTTTTTGTTAGTACCTGTTGTGTACATAATGAACGTGTTCCTTGGGAAGAGTTGGTGCACACACGCGTTGCCTTTTAATCCTTTTTACTCCCCTGATGGATCCTATCTGGGTACGAAGGGCCAACATCCAGGAGCAACACCAGGAGGCAAAACCATACTTTCTCACAAGGGGTGCTACAACTTTCGTTCCACAGTGCCCAATTCTAGTAGTAAATTAAGAAGCTTAATCACGAACTCACAGAGACCCATTTCAAAGCATAATAATCAACTAAGTACTTTTTAGAATCCTAAACCATGAAATACGGACTTTTTTTTTTTTTTTTGCGGTATTAGGGGTTGATTCCAGGGGCTACTGTTAGTGTCACTGAGCTATGTCCCCGTCCCTTTTTGTTTTTTATTATGAGACAGCATCTCACTGAGTTACCCAGGCTGGCCCTCAATTTGTGATCCTCCTGCCTCAGCCTCCTAAGTAGCTGGAATTACAGTTGTGCACCACCACACCCAGTTGATCTTATCCCCAAAAGCTACTTATTCCTGTTTTTATTTTATATTAGTATAACAACAGTTGGAGCTTCTCATATATTTTAAAACAGTCAGGTTTTAAACATACTCCATTTGTTTTCTTTAACAACATGGTAATTATTGCCTGTCTTTAAAATAGAGCTGTTACCAACTTTTTTCTGACAATATTGGGATGTCATTTTGAAATTACTGTCTTTGGCCCGAGAATGCCATTTTGCTTACTTCCAACACTTGTCCTTGTGCTTCCTAAAAAGTGTCTGTTACATTTTTGTTTCTAATGTAAATAAGCAGAATTGGAATGTGGGTTCTCCCTCTTTTCTGTGTGTTTTATTACCTTATTCCCTGTGACACCAGGAATGGAAAGCCGCTGGAGAAACAGCCTTCTAGCTTCCCAGGACGCCCGAGTCGCCGGTCTTGGCAGAGCCCCGAGCTGTTTCCAGCGCTGTTCCCACTCAGCACTCTGTGGTCCGCCTCGCAATGCCGTGTTGACAGCACCCTCGAGCTCCGGGGGGGTTCCCAGCCGGGAACAAGGCAGCCTTAGAAGCCTCGTTAGCGTGCAGTGCTCCGCAGGGAGCACGCGTTCAATGGCATTGGAGTCACAGGTCCACATGTGGACATCCGTGTGCCCGATGATTGCTTCTGAAGGGGGAAGCTTTACTGAGCTGGCTCAGTACGGAGCAGACTCTCCCGGCTTCCGGGCGCCGGTCCAGTCTTGTGGCAGAACCCAGGCAGAAAGGAGTTCAGGGGCCTTGCTCCTTAAATGGACGAGACGCAGAATATCAGGGAAGCCCTCAATGAGGTCACCTCTGCTGGTGCACACCTGTGATCCCAGCACTCAGGCTGAGGCAGGAGGATCCCTGCAAGTTCCAGGCCACCTTGGGCTACACAGTGAGTTCAAGGCCAGCTTGGACTATATAGCAAGACCCTGTCTCAAAAAACCAAAATCATTTGGGATTTAGCTCAGTGGTAAGTGCAAGGCCCTGAGTTCTATCTCCAGCACCCACCCACTCCAAAAATCCCCAAATCATAATAACAGTAATAATAAATAAAGCCAACTCTGATGGAAGGAAGGTGCTGCAAAGAGGGGTCCCTGTTATTCTCCCCTGAGTTTCATCTCTTTTTTTTGTTTCTTTGTTGGTTGGTTTTTTGAGACAGGGTCTCGATATGCAGTTCAGACTGACTTTGAACTCACTGTGTAGCCCAGGCTGAACTCAAACTCGTGGTGATCCTCCTGCCTCAGCCGCCCAGTGCTGGGGTTACAGGGATGTGCCACCGTGCCTGGCTTCTCTTGCCTTTCTTCCTAGCACCTAGATCTTCCTTGGAAACCCCAGCCCTCTCATCATCTAGCAGCTCTAAATGACAAGATTTAGATGGCTTCACTTCTGTCAGAACTGACAGGGCTGGAAGGAATCAGTCCAACACAGCAGCGCCCTGGCTGGAGTGAGCGTTCCACACCCACGCACAGGAGCCGGCATGTTCCGTGGTCAGGGGTGTTATCTTTCTCCTCACTGGGCTTGTACACAGAGAAGTCTGGCCCTGGTCAGAGGACAGAAGACAGAGCAGATGCCCAGAGGAGGGCTGACCAGCCGGGATGCAGACCTGAGCTGGGGTCCTGCCACCTGCAGGTTGACCTGCCTCTGGTGAGTGCCCATGACAGCCAGTGAGCCCCTCTGTTGTTTTCCTTGGCTCAGATTGGGTCTTAGGTTCCCACCAGCCAATAGGTTCCAAACTGATAAAGATGGGGGCGGGTGTTGAGGCCCTGTCTCACTATGTAGCCCAAGCTGGCCGTGAACTCACAGAGATTCTCCTGCCTCAGCCTCCCAAGTGCTGGGACGACTGGTGTGTACTACCATCCCTGGCAAGAATTTTTATAAAAAATATAGGTCTCAGTTTCACAGGGGTTGTAGAAGGCACTTCATCTCCCCTTTTTGCTTGACACACGAGTCCAGTTTATAGAGTCCTCATATGTGGATTCTTGCTCCAGGCTCTTTTTGGCAGCTTTCATTTCAAAGAAATGGCTGCAGCGTAAGGCGTCCTACTGCGTCGTTAGACGCTTTGTGAGGAAATCATAATTATATTGAATATGTGAAAGTGTTTCCTGTAGATTTGTACGTCTTTGTCCATTGTCTGGCCCCGGCAGTACCCAGAATTCACCATGTTCTCTTTCGACTTGGCGCTTGGTTTGCTCAGATCAGCCGTTTCAAGCGGGTTCCTAGTTTCCTGCCATCGTGGTTGCTTTTCTCTGAACGCGCACCATGAGCCCCGTGTGCTGTCGCCCTGCAACACGCCCTCTGCGTGTCTGCAGCAGTCACAGCAGTACCCCGTACTCACAGCGGGAGCTTTGTTGGTGGGTCCTGCCCTGGCCGGGCGTTCGTTGTTCTTGAGCTTTGTTTCTATTCGGTCCTCGTTTCCAGGCTGTAAAGTCAGAACTTCTTACTCCCGTTTCTCCAGGGGGGAGCAGGTGGGAGACGACCGACCTCGCTCCAGAAAAGCGCTGCAGTTTGCAGGCGCGCAGACGTGTGCGTGCACTGTCACGGGGTGTAGGTCTGTGCCCCGTCCCCATCTCACCTGGCGATTGCAGTCCCAGGTGGGGATCCGCTCGCAGCGCTGGGGTGACACGTGGGTGCAGACCCCGCCGCCAGGTCCGGGCTGCTTCCGGAGAAGAGTTGTCATCCCGGCCGGGTAGGGTGCCGGCCGGCCTCAAGCAGGCTCCTTGGTTTTCTCTTGGAAAGCTGGCGAAGCCTGGTTCAGAGTCTGCAGTGACAGTGGCTTTCTCTGAGAGCTGGTCACGGCTGCAGTAGGGTGGATTTTCCTCCTCATTTGCCAAAGTCAAAAGTTGACTCAAGGGCTGGGGATCAGCTCAGCGCTTAGAGTGTTGGCCTCGCAAGCATGGGGCCCTGAGTTCGATTCCCGGCACCAAAAAAACAAAACAAAACAAAACAAACAACAAAAAAAAGTTGACTCAAAAGATTTTTTTTTTTTTTTTTTTTTGGATACAGGGTCTCACTTTGTAGCCCAGGCTGGCCTCGAACTCACAGCGCACTCCTCAGCCTGCCCAGTGCTGGAAGGCTGGGCGTGTGCCACCAGGCCCGACCCAAAAGATGTTTCTCTTTAAAATATACCAAGAACATTGTTGTCCACGGTGTCGCTAGGTATGCTGTACAGTGTTTCTTGTTAGGAAAAACGTTTCTCTTGTTCGATTTCAGCGATACAACTTGTGAGCCTGTAACCTGAGTTTCTAGGTATTTTGTGCTTAATGTTGTGTATAGTAGTATCACTGTCGTTAAATCTGTTAACTTGTATCCTTCTTCCTTGTGTCGGTGCACTATGTGTGTAAACCTTACTAGTAAACCTTTATTAACACTGGGATGCCCAAATCCAAGCTCACTGGAGTTGTTGGTGCTGTCAGGTTTGGTTTTTTTTTGGTGCTGGTGATCAAACTCAGGGTCTTGTGCTTGCAAGGCAAGCACTCTAATCACTGAGCTAAATCCCCAGCCCCAACTCTGGAGTTGTTGGGACATGTGTGTGTGCACATGTGCGTGTGCTTTCTCTGTCCCTCCCCCTCCTGTCCCCCTGCACCCTGCACCGGACAGCTCGCCCACCAAGGTGATTGTCCGCTCTCAGTCCTGCTGGACCTCAGCTCCTGTCCCTCCACCAGGTTAGTGACTTTGGTGATGCCCAAGGCATCTCCGCTTTTGACTTTAGACTTGGTGAGTTGAGAAAACTGAACTATAGGGAGAGTGATGACCAGAAACAGAACACATGACCTGAGAGAGCTTCAAGTGCTACCTCATTTCAAACCTACAGGGCGGTCGTGGGCTCAGCGCTGAGGCTGCGCTGTTCCTGCCTGTGCGGGACCCGACCCAGTCGTGATCACCTGAGAGGGGCACAGGGTGTGTGCAGTCGGGTGGGTTTGTCCTGCAAACACCGGAGTCCCCTCACACACCTGGGTGGGATAGGCAACGATGGCGAACCTTTTAGAGACCAAGTGCCCAAGCGCACCCCAAAACCCACTTATTTATCGCCAAGTGCCGCACTGTGATTAAAGCTGAATGTCCGACGGATGCCATTTTGCTGCCACTTGTGGGCAGTCACTTCCTGTGGCCTCTTGGTGCGCTGGAGAGAAACACGAGATGTACGTGGCGATGCCAGCATAAGGTGGCGCATTCCGACAGAGCGTTTCATAGCAGGTGTGCAGCCTGTTAAAGACGGAGGACAGCGAGTGCATCACCCAGCACCATAGCCGCCTCTCGCCAGCAGCAGGCACTGGGCACCATCCCTAGTCCGTGCGTTGCACTTAGCTGCCGGCACGGCACGTTGGTGCACACTGGCGGTGCCACCATCACGACACGTAACAGCGATGGCGTCACTGGGTGACAGGAGCCCTGCGCCTCTGTCGCAATCTGATGGGACCGCTGTGGACGCATGCGTGACCTTCGTATGCGGCCAGGTTGTGACGCCTGGCTGCTGCTGCTGAAGTTCACTCTGGTTAACTCTGACTGGAGTGGTGGACAGTTGTCCCCTCGTAGTTAGTACACATTTCGAGGGGAGACACTTTGAGATGGTACGAGGTGCTTCGTAAGTGAGCGACTTGCTCATTTGCTGATTTCTGGCCGGCTCAGGCTCACAGCTTCCTGTCGTGCTCGGGGCTTTCCCTGCTCCTGTCATTACTGACTTCGGCGCATTGGCTTCCTTAGATTTGGGCACCGGGAGCTCCAGCAAGCTGGCTCCGGGGTTTCTTTGTAAGTGGGTATGTGTTTTGGGACAAGGCAAGGTACCCACGTGAAGACAGGCACCCGGGGACGCACCGTGTCACACGTCTGGCCACTCTTGCTTCAGCCTCGATGTTGGGTAAGGGTGGTATCTGCTGGATCACTGTCCTGTGAAGATGCTGTTGTCAGAGTCACTGTTCTTTGGAGATGAGTCCTAACCCCAGCACACGCGTGAGGGAAGGGTCCTCTGTCCCCTTCATGGTCCCCACTTAGACGGCTGGCGGCACAGCACGTTTTGCAGGGTTCCCCCTTTTTGTGTAGTTTCTGTGCTTGGTCCTGGAATCAGCCATTTCACAAAGGCTCCCATGATCCTCAGAAGCTTGTTTCTACACCACACACTGCCACCAAATCCCTAACTGTGTGGCGTGTTAGAGGTGGCCCCTCTGGGGAGTGACCAAGATTAGATGCAGCCATGAGGGTTGGGTCGCCATCTGTGAGCACTGCTGTCCCCAGGAGGACACCAGAGACGGAGTGCGCACGCCCTCCACTCGGGTCCTGAGGAAAGGCCACGTGAAGACACACCGGGACAGACCGCAAGCCAGCTGGAGACGGGGGGGTGGGGGGCACGCGCAGCTGGGGCCATGATCGTGGGCTCGTGACAGGATACACTTCTGTCGTTTCAGTCGGTGTGTGGCATTTCGTCACAGGAGTCTGAGCTGACTCACGGGGGCCTGATGTTTGTGAGGGGACACTCCCTGGTGGCCAAGCCTGGGAGCAGGATGTGCTCACTGCCCTTGGGGTATCCCTGGTCCCAGTCCTCTTGGTGGGAAAGCTAGAGCATAATAGTATTTCCATGTGCACACATGTGTAGGCTTACATCTCTATCATCCATCCTTCCTTCCATCCATCCAGTCATCCATCCATCCACCCATCCATCCACCCACCCATCCATCCATCTATCCATCTATCCATTCTCCGTCCATCCATCCATCCATCCATTTGTCCATCCATTCATCCATCCATCCATGCATCATCTATTCATTCTTCCATCCATCCATCCATCCATCCACCCACCCATCCGTCCATCCATCTATCCATATATCCATTCTTCCATCCATCCATCCATCCATCCATCCATCCATTTGTCCATCCATTCATCATCCTTCCATCCATCCATCCATCTGTCTAGTCTTCCATCCATCCATCCATCTATCCATTCTTCCATCCATCCATCCATCTATCCATTCTTCCTTCCTTCCATCCATCCATCCATCCAACCATCTATCCATTCTTCCTTCCATCCATCCATCTCCCTGTGGAAAGGAATGAGTTCCCATAGACACAGAAAATTACAGCCCAGCACCTTACTGTTCAGCCTGGTTTTCTCCCATTCCATATTTATGACTCCTTTCTCTAATGGTGAGAACCGGGTGCTCATTATTCCTCCTGAATGTCCTTATTTGATCACCACCCCGTTCTGTCACCTCCCTGTCCTGTACCAAGTCTCTCTGTTAGGGTGAAGGTCTTCTCCCTGTGATCTGCCAGTGAAAGCCCTCCTCACCCTTCTGGAGCTGGAAATCCGAGATATTAGTTAAGATATATTGTGTCAAGTGCATGTGGGAGCATAATAACTAGTATCTATTATTAGTGGTAGTTGTGGTAGCCAGAATTCTAAAATTGGATCATGAAGATTTTCTGCCCTAAGCCACAGGATTGTGACTCTGTTGGGGGGTACCAGGCATGGGATTGTCATGTGACACGGTGGAAGGGACTGTTGCAGATATAATTGAGGTTGCTGATCTGTTGATTAGGGTTACTCTAAAGGGAAATCCCTAGGTGGGGCCTGTCTAATCATATGAACTCTGAAAATAGAGTGTTTTGTTGGGCTGGTAGGGGAAGGAAAAGTCAGAGAGAGTTGAAGGACAGGAAGGTGATTTGGGGTCCCCGGGCTGGAGGATGGAGTAGGGACTGCAGGGTTTTGAGCAGTCTCTAGTGACTGAGGGTTGTTCTGGCTAGAAAGTGGGGACTTCAGTCCTTCATCCCCCAGGACCTGAATTCTGCTGCCACCTTAAGGACCAGATGTGGATTCTTCCCCACAGGCTCCACATACCATCCTAACTTGCCTGACACCTCAATTTTGACCTTGGGGGTTGCTAAACAGACAGCCTGGCAGAGCCACCTGGACACCCAACGTGTAGGACTGTGTGATGACCCGGGTGCTGTCCCAGCGGCTGAACGTGTACCTGTTTGTTCACAGGAGTAGAGGATGAACGCAGGGGCCTGTGGGGCGGTGCTTGGAAGGAAGTCGTTCTGCACATTAGAGGGAAAGTTGTGGGTAGTGAGTTCTCTGTGACGAATGACTATCTCGTCTGTCCCTTGGAGATGGCACCCTCTTCCTGTGACACTATCAGCAAACCTGCCCAGGGGTGGCCTCTGACACAGCCAGGTGTCTGAGGCCAACTTGAGGAGAGTGTGTGTGTGTGTACACGCACACGTGCATGTGCCAGGCTTCGCCTCTGCTGAGCACGAGCTGCCCCCTCCCACCAGCGATTTCTTTTGAAGAAGTGAGTTATGTGTTAGTGTAAAGTAGGTCTGTTTTCGTAGGGTTTATTTTGAGCTCTTTAAATATTTACTGGTTTATGTTAAGATTGGAAAATAATCTCAGAAAATTACACTGCATTGGAGTTGATAAAGACAACCTGTGGAAACATACACATTTAATAAATGTTGAAGGTGTGGCTTTCGAGCAGCCGTGGTGCTGGCTGTCGGAGATTTGTTCACAAACGAGGTGGTGTATGGTCTTTGCTTGCTAAGCCTGCAGTGCAGTGGAGAGACAGTCACAGCGCATGAGACAGGAAGAGAGACGCATGATGTGCTGTGCACAGAAGGGAGGGACGTCTGACCAGGCTGCAGAGGCTCCTTGACACTCTCCCCTGAGGCCCAGGGATGGAGGCAGCCAGGAGGAAAGAAGGGAGAGGCGCAGGGGCAAGGTGCGCCCTGTCCCAGGAAGGCTGTGCTGGTCCTGGGTGGCTGGGACGCAGACCTGGAGGGGCGGTGCATAGGAAGGGCCAGGTGACTGCAAGTCTATAGCCCGGGAGACGAAGATCCGTGGAGATATTTCTGCAGGGCGGTGATGCAGCCAGGTTTCCCGTTGTGAAAAAGAAAGTCTGTTGTTTTCATTGTTACCCCCAAGGAATTGCCACGGCCAGCCTGTGTTGCTTCCTGGCTCTGGTGTGCACTGAACAGGTCACTCCAGGCCTGAGTGTCTGCTTCAGTCTCGGTAGGAAAATCCAGCTGTCATATTCAGCTCTTATACACATGAGTGTGCAACAACTCACAGTAGCTAAATCGCAGGGGCGGCCTCTGTGTCCATCAGGAGATGAATGGATAGAGAAAACATGGTATTTACATGCCATGGAGTACTACTCTGCCGTAAAGAAGGATAAACTTGAATCGTTTGTAGGAGAGTTGTTGCACCTTGAGACCATAATGTTAAGTGAAATAAATCAGACATGCAAGCTTCAACATCTCGTGGTTTTTCTTATATGAGAAACTCAAAGTATACATAATTTAAAGAGCAAAATAAAAATAGATAATAGGAAAAAGGGAGGTAGGTCTTTTGCAAATGGAAAGGGGATCAAAAGATGGAGGGAGAGGAAGAGACGAGGATGTAAGAAGAATTAATATGTGTTTTGTACATGTACCTGCTCCCCTCAAGGAACGTAATCATGATATCCTGCAAACATGGATTAATAAAAAGAAAAATTATAAAAGAGATCATCAAATTTTAAAAATCCAGCTTTTAGGGTTGTTAGGTTGAGACGAGGTAACATCTATGAAGTGAAGGAAGCAACCAACAAGTTGTTTTACTGCTAACGGAAGTGTCGAAAGTTCAGGAGTCCTTCAGGCCGTGCCCTGTGTCCTGCCGGCGCAGTCCGCACTCGGGTGAGCCCCCAGCAGCACTGCGCACTGCCGGCACACGCTGTCAGGTCCGAGCTGACACCGGCCTCCCGGCTGGGTCCCACGGACCCGCGGGTGTCGCTCGGCGGGCCCTGCGGCGGGCCCTAGACGGGCTCACCTGTGAGGCGCGTCTAACGCAGTTCCAAGCACATTAACAAGTTCCTCTGCTGGTTACATTAGAGGTAACAGACGGAGGAGCTTGCGAAGGAAGTCGGAGGGATAATTTGCAGATCTCTGACAGGAGGACGGGATTTACATCGTCTCAGTAGATTCAGAAAAAAAAGCGTTGGACAAAATTTTTTTGGTTTATGTTAATGGTACATTTTAGATACACATAGTGATAGCATTCATCATAGGGGATTTGTACCTGTACATGGTATATCTTGCTGCTTCTTTTTTTCTGTTCCCCTTCCCTCCCTTCACCCCTCCTCCCTTTTTATTTACAAATCTTTCTTTCCATTTTTTTCTTCTATTCCTTATTTCTCTTGTCCCTCTGTTCCCTCCTTCTCCCCCTCCCTTGTTCCCCTGAGAAACTGAAAGTGTAAATAAAGACTAAAATGTATTATATTGGGAAAAGGAATGGACAAAATTAAATACCCATTCCTAATAAAAACTCACAGCAAGCAGCAACAGAAAGAGACTTCCTCAAACTTAAAGGTTATCTAAAAAAACCTAAGTAATTGCATCCAATGGTGAAATACTGACAACTTTTGCTGAGATTTGGAACAACACTGAGATCACATCTGTTCAGTATCGTCCTAGAAATCCTCCAGTGCAGTAAAGCTAAATAACATATAAAAATAAAAAAGAGAGATGCAAATTTTTCTACTTGCACACAGCATAACTGTGCTTATAAAAATAAAATATATGAATAGTTTATGAGAATTAAGTAAACTTAGCAAGATTGGTGCTTGGCAAGTCAGTATGTATAATACTGATATTTCTGTACATTCCAAATTGCAAAAAACAAATTAAAACTCAAATTTAAAAAAATCAATATATAGAATAAAATAGGAAGAACTCTCCAAGACATAGGGGTTGGAAAAAAATTTATGAATAAAACTCAGGCTGCACGGGAAACAATTCAAAGAATTGATGCTTGGGACCACATCCTATTAAGAGGCTTTTGCACGGCAAAAGAAATTACTAATAGAGTAGGGCGAAAAATCACAAACTAGGAGAAAATTTTTGCCAGCTGTCCCTCAGATAAAGGTCTAACATCCAGAATATATAAAGAACTCAAAAAGATCAAACC
>PVJO010032061.1:0-13645 GCA_004026905.1 Hystrix cristata
CTACTACCAATACTTTTAATGGAATTTTTAATCTCCTGGCTATCTGTTTGAATCTGTCTCAGATTCCATTTCTTTCCTATGTTGAGCATTCATGGTTTCCATCATTTTCCTAAGCTCCTCTGTTTCTTTCTTTCTTTTTTTTAATCTGTATCTGCTCTAGAGTCACTAATCATGTCTTTTATTCTGGTCACCATCTCTGTAATTATGTGGGAAATTATTTCTGATTCGATTTTTTTCTAAAGCTTCATTTATCTGCTGTTACTTCCACTCTTACCACTTCTAAGAGTTCAGGTGGCTTTCAGATTGTTCTACCTCATTGCCCCTGGGTCTGCCTTTGGCAAACTGGAAGTCTGAGGTTGCATCTTGCTTCTCGTTTTCTTCCTTCCTTCCTTCCTTTCTTTCTTTCTTTCTTTTTTCTTTCTTTCTTTCTTTCTTTCTTTCTTTCTTTCTTTCTTTCTTTCTTTCTTTCTTTCTTTCTTTCTTTCTTTCTTTCTTTCTTTCTTTCTTTCTTTCTTTCTTTCTTTCTTTTTTAGTAGTTTAATTCCTGGGTCAAAGATGGGAGGTAAAGAGAGAAGGAAGAAATACAAACAAGAACAGAACAAAACAATAACAACAAAAATCTAGAAACAAATTTCACAATCATATAAAAAGAAGAAAAAAACAAGAAAAAAGAAAAAGAAAAAATAGAGAAAAATCCATAACAACAACAGGAAAAAAATGCGGCAAAATGTCCACTTCCAGGCATGTCTCTGCTGTCCCTGGTAGACAGAGTAGGCAGGCCCAGGTCTGTGTTGATTAATCCCAATAATAGATTTACAGTGGGGTAGTGGGTAATCTCAGCAAGATTTCAGCACCAGTTTCACTAAAGTTCAGTCTAGTCTCTGGCTGTGAGTTTGGAATTTGATTTGTTAAATTACAGACACACTGTATGTCTCCTGCTAGCTTGAACTTGGCTCCTTGACCTCATTACAACTTGAACTTGAACTTGGCTTTGCCTTGCCCGACACAAAGAGCCACCCACGGCTTCTCTGAGATCTGAGTTCTGTTGGACCCTTTCCAAGATGGCAACCAGCCAATTGCTTTCTTCTAGGGGACGTCTGACCCCCAAATGACTACAAGCCTCTATAGTTCACTGTGTCCACTGCTCTGTTCCACTGGTATGTCTTTCCATGGAGGCCTCTGGAGTTGCCAGTAGTCACCATGTGTCTGCAGGCTTGGGCACCCTCTCCCATGCCATGAGCTGGGACTCAGGGTGGAAGTGCTGTCTGCCACCTCCTTCTTCTGTGCTGAGGTCTCTCTTTTTGCTTTTCCCATGGGCTTAAATTTTTGCTTCAGATCCTTGCTGGGTCCTGGGAACCCACTTGCCTCCTCCTTCTCTTCTTCACACTGCTGTATTCCAGCATCTGGACAATAAATCCTGGAAGGGTGTTTCTCTGCTGTTCACCACTCTGCCATCTTCCTGGAAGTTTCAGAAAACTTTCATCTTCTCCCCATTTAATATAATGTTGGCCTTTGGTTTGTCACAAATGACTTTTACCAAATTGAGATAAAGTCCTTTTATTCTTATTTTATTCAGGTTTTTTTTTTTTAATCGTGAATGGATGGTGAAATTTGTCAAAGGTTTCTTCTGTGTCTTTTGAGATGATCATGAGATTTTTCTTAGTCCTTCTGTTTCTGTGATATATTACATTTATTGATTTGCATATGTTGTTCTGTCCTTGCATCCCTAGAATAAAGTCTGTTTGATCACAGTGTATGGTCTTTTTGATCATTTGTTGCATTTTATTTGCTGGTATCTTCATGAGCATTTTTGCACCTGTATTCGTTAAAAAGATTGGCCTGTAGCTCTGGTTTTTGGTTGAATTCTTGTCTGCTTTTGGAAACAAGGTAATACTAGCTTCTAGGAATTACTTTGGAAGAATTTCTTCTCTTTCAATTTCATTAAAGAGATGAGGAATATTACCATTAGTTCTTCCCCAAAGTTCTTGTAGAATTTGGCAATGAATCTATGAGAACCTGAATTTTTCTTAGTTGGTAGGGCTTTTTTTTTTTTTTACACTATTTCAAGTACTCTTTATTATGGGACTATCTTATTTCTCCATCAATTTTGAAAGACAATTTTGCAGGGTATGTCAGTCTGGGTTGGAAGTTGTTTTCTTTTAGAGTTTGAAACATTTCATTCCAAGCCCTCCCAGTCTCTAGGGTTTGTGTTGAGAAGCCTGCTTGTTATGGTTTGTGCCTAAATGACCCCCAATGCATGCCTCATTCAGTCATAGAGGAGGCTTTTACAGAGGTGGCTGAATCTAGAGTATGTGATGCTGGGATCAAGGGTGTGTGATTACTAAATCAATCCACTGATTGGTTTGGCACCGCCCTAATCCTGGCAGCCTAGATAAGATATAAGGGGCAGAAAGAAGCTATTTAGGCCCCTGGCTTACCTTGCTGTCTTCTGCCTGTCTGCCATGCCACTCTGCCTTGGATCCAGCTGATTGTGGAGTAAAACCTCTACAAACTGTGAGCTAAATAAACCTTTCTTCCCTTAGCTTTGGGTGTCGGGTATTTTGTCTCAGCAAAAAGAGAAAAGTAACTAAGACACTGTTGTAAGTCTAATGGAGTTCCTTTATAAGTAGTTCTTGCTTTTCTCTAACAGCTTTTAAGATTCTGTTCTTGTGGTAAACTTCTGGGATTTTGATTGTGATATATTGTGGAGAAGTTCTTTTCTGATTGCAGCCATTTGGGGTTCTATATGCCTCACTTATCTGTGTGTTAAATTCTCTCCCCATATTTGTAGTTTTCTGCTAATATTTCTGTAAACGGGCTTTTTGTGGAATTTGTTCTGTCTTCTGATTTTCTACTAATTCCAATTAATCTTAGATTAGTCTTATTTGTATCATCTAACAGCAGTTGGATCTATTTTCCATGATTTTTATTCTTTTTAATACATCTCTCAAAAATTGATCACGGACATCACGCCTACCTTCTAATTCTGATACTGCCCTCACATTGGTCATTTCTACTGTTCATAATTTTAATGGAATTTTTAATCTCCTGAATTTCTGTTGGGTACTTTTTCATGAATTCTAATTTAGAACTCCTCTTTTGTGAGTGTTTTTAGTTGGTTTGTCATGGCAATTTTGATGTCCTTAATTGATTGAAATCATTGCCTTTCATGGTCATTTTGACTCTGTGGAAGAGGCAGAAGTTGCAAGGTGCCAGATCCAGTGAATAAGGTGGATTAGGGCACAATCATGTTTTCACGAGCCTGCCTTCCATTGGGTGCCCCTTGGCAGCAACATTCACCAAATTTTCGATCATACTTAAAGATAGTCATGATGAAAAAGGACTTCTAGAACTGCTTGAGAAAGTGGCGAAAGCAATGGGGTAAGTGTGTTCAAAGTGTGTGGGGGGTATTTTGAGGAGGGTCAGTGTGTCTTTTACTGTGATGAAATTTTTTTTAATTTAAACATTCACAGTGTAGTTTGATCACCCCTCATAAATAGTATAAAAGTGTATTATATTACCCTACGAATCAATACCTAAAATATAGGAACATTGTTTATAAAGACATATAGTGTTTAGAACAAAATATGTATTTATTTTAAAGGCACAAGACTTATTTGAAGATAATTGTAAAATCTTTATTGATAGTGCACCTCCCCCAAGAAGCTTGTTTTTGAACAAGACAACTTACTGAAGAGTCAGTTCTCCTTAATTTAATGTATCAACCTCATATAATTGCAGCATAATTGCAGTCTTTTAAAAATCTGCACGAATAATTTTTGAAAATGTGTTAAAGAATAAGTATGAATAGCTTAGAAAATAACGAAGGATAAGTGCAATGTAAAATTTGCCTTTTTAAGAGTACACCATGAAGTCACTGTAAATCAATGTCAAACTTGTGCGGGAATACATGGATCAGGAAAACAGAAAAGAGATTTCAAAATCAGTTTTAATGTTTAAAAATTCAGCATATTACAAAAATGGTTAGTTCTGTGAGGAAGAGATGTTTTGTTTAACAAATGTGCTAGAGCTATTTGCCATGTAACCATATTAACACCTGAACTCTTTCCACAAATAAGTTCTTCACAGGCTCTCGCAAGTTTCCGATTACATGGGACAGGGCCGTACTGTGCTTGGAGACGGTTTGGGGCTGCGCCCCGGGGCTCCGGTGCCTGGAAGCCTGGTCTGCAGCGCGGTGGTCGTGAGAGGCGGGGGCGCCTTTAAGGGTGGCGCTGAGGGCGAGATAAGTGGGTTGTACAGGCACCGGCCAGGGAAGGGTCGAGTGAGTTCACAGGAGACCACGGTTAATGCCTACAGAAGAAAGCTGTTACGAAAATGTGAGCCTGATCCTGGACTTGCTCGGGCCTCCTGTCACGCAGAGGTCGCTCCATCTAGAAGGCACCTCTTCAATGGTGCCATGTGCGGCATTGTGACACAGCCAGCGGGCCTCGCCGGAGGTAAGATCGGGGGGCTGTCTGATCTTGGACTTCCAACTGCCCAAACCATAAGCTAAATCTGTTTTCTGAATGTGAAGGGCCCAACTTCAGGAATTTCGTTTTGGCAACAGAGAACAGAGCAAGGCGCCTGACCACACTTCCCCTCCCCTACTGCAGAAAACAAATATAAAACCTAGCTTAGGACAAAAGCAATGCCCGGAAGAACTGGGGAGCACAGGGAAACAGACAGCCTCTGACAGGTAGCGTGCACTTCCTGGAGGTGGGGAGAGGACAGACCAGCCTCTGGGAACTGGATCCCGAAGCCCGAGCCTGGACCTCTGAACACTGTGGGAACGGCCAGGGCTGCTTGTGTCTCCTCATGGCTGGCTCCCTCCAGGCAAGGACTCAGAGCAACTCAGACAGAAGTTTTGAAACGAGACTGGAGCTGTGCTCAAGAAGTGGAGCCCGAAGTTGAAGTGTAGGCCAGAAAATTATCTACCAAAACAAAGGAAAAACACTCACAAGAGAAAAACAGCAGAAATCCAGAAGTTCTACAACTAAATATTAACAGTGCCTAGAATGTAATCCAAAATTATCTAATACACAGAGGATGAAGAAAATGAAAGGTATTTTAAGTCTGTGATTACTCTAACTCTCCTCAATGAAACAAAACAAAATCCATTTTCAGTGAATGAAAATCTCAATTTAGGAAAGGAAATCTCAACAGAAAAATAAAAATGGAAGTTGTAGAACTGAAAAACAATTTCTGAAATTAAAAACTCATGGGGGAGGCAAAATCCAAATAGATACAGTAGAAGAAAGATAAGTGAATCTGAAGACAAAGTGATAAATATGCAAAATGATGAACAGAAAGAGGATTGGAAAAAAAACAAACAGTTCGATTGGGATGTTTTGGTTTTTAAAATATCTTCTATGTCCCTAATCATCATATTCAAACTTCTCCTAGCTTCTTGAACATATGGAATGCAGCTATAGTGACTATTTTAATATTCCTGTCTACTAACTCTATCATTTCTGGGTCACTTTGATTGACTTCTCTCTATCATGGGTTGTATGTGTCCTAATTTTGGGCATAATAGTTTTTGAATGGGTGTTAGTCTTTGTCAAACTTTCTTTGGGCCATAAATACACTTGCGTTTTATTTGGGGATGCAATTGAGTTCCTGGGAAATCATTCAGTCCTTTTGGGTCTAGTTTAAGCTTTGTGAGGAGGGAACTGAGGAGTTTAGGGTAAACTTTTCTCCACTGTGAGGCAGAACTCTTGAGTATTCTCCCAGTCTTTGTAATCAGAAGAGTTTTCCACCCCAGAGGGTGTGAACAGCACT
Source organism: Hystrix cristata (assembly GCA_004026905.1). Taxonomy (NCBI): domain Eukaryota; kingdom Metazoa; phylum Chordata; class Mammalia; order Rodentia; family Hystricidae; genus Hystrix; species Hystrix cristata. Next base: position 5,782 of record PVJO010032061.1, read on the forward strand.
ATTCTGGCCCACGGTAAGAACTGCTTTCCCTTTAATCCCTTTGATGGCTGTCTCACACCGCGCAGAAGTGTGAGGAGGCTCTGGTGATCTCCAGAGTTCTCTGTCTTTGCAGCTCTCTCCCCTCGCACCTTGTCCTGCAAATTTGAGTCACCTGAGCCATCACCTCCGCCCCCCCCCTTCCCATTCCTTCTCTTCAGCTTAGGGAGACTACTGTGGTTACCTGCGTTTCCTCTCTCTGTTTGGCTCCTGGAGATTCTCTGCAGGACACAGCTATGACAATTGTAGTATTCAACTCATTTTTGTCTCCTTTCTCAGGGATCACTGTCCTTCTTTGCCTAATGGCCAATGTTTTGGGAAGTTTTCTTTAATATATTTTGCCCAATTTTTAAGTTGTTTCAGGCTAGAAGAAAAATATGTTCCTTTTTGTGGGGGCTGCTGGGGATTGAACTCAAGGCCTTGCGCTTGCTAGACAAGCACTCTACCACTTGAGCTAAATCCCCAGCCCTAAATATGTTCCTTTTCCTTCCATCTATTCTGGGCTCTCTTAGTAGCCACATCCCTCAGTTTAGAATTCTGCCTCCAGCATGCTCTAGGGGCAGATATGATGAAAACCAATTGGGTTTTTGAATAAATTGACAAGCAGACAGAAAACTTTATATAGAAAGGCAATAGACTCAGAATAGCTAATATAATCTTGAAAAAGAAGAATCAACTTGGAAGTCTTAGACTATCTGATTTTAAAGACTTACTATAAATCTTTGGCAATCAAGATTGGAATAAGGATAGTTATATAGGTCAATGATACCAACTCCAGAAATAGACTCACACTTATAAATGTGGTCAATAGGGTGTCAAGGCAATGGAGAAAGGATAATCTTTTCAACAAACGGTGCTGGAACAATTGTATATTCATAAATGAAAAATGAGCTAAAATCTTCATATTATACAAAAAAATTAACTCTGAGTGAATCATTGACCTAAATTAAGAGTTCCAATTACAAAACTTCTGGAACAAAACGTAGAAGAAAAATCCTTAAGAATGGGATATGAAGAGCATAAAATAAAAACCGATAAAATGGACTTCATTCAACAAAAAACAGTAAATGTTGGCAAAAATGTGGGGGAAAGGACCCCTCCCACACTAGTACAGCTACTATAGAAATCAGTATGGAGGTTCCTCAAGAAACTAAGAGGATATACCATTTGATCGAGCTATACCACTCCTTGGAATATTCTTGAAAGAATGAAAGATAGAAAGCTATAGTATACCCATGTTTGCAGCAATTCACATTAGCTAAACTGTGGCGACAGCCTATGTGCCCATCAACAGGTGAATGGATAAAGAAAATGTGGTATATCTACATATGGCTTATTATTCAGCCACCAAGAAGAATTAAATCATGTTATTTGCAGAAAAATGGATGGAACTGGAGACCTTCTTGTTAAGCAAAACAAGCCAGTCTCAAAAAGTTAAATATCATGTTTTCTCTTATATAAGCAACCTAAAAACATGCAAGCAAACAAACAAATGAGAGAAGATGGGAGGCTGGAATTTAGACTTTTAGAGGTGGGAAGGGAACCAGTTGACAAGGAAGAACAACAGTAACAGGGCCGGAAATAACAAACATATTTTATGGGCATTTACCACTATACCAAAATGATTTCATTATTGTGTTTATTAATACACGCCAATCAAAATGGACTCGTTCAGATTACAAGCTTTTGAATTTTAAGAAACACAGTTAAGAACGTTAAAAGGCAGCCTGTCATCCTAGCACTTGGGAGGCTGAGGCGGGAGAATTACAGAGAGTTCAAGGTCAGCCTGGGTGACATAATGAGTTCAGTGTCAGCCTGAGCTTCATAGTGAGACCCTGTCTCAAAAAAACAAAACAACAACAACAGTAACAAAAAAACAACATAAAAAGGCAAATAATAGGCTGAGAGAAAAAAATTTTGCAAAATATGCATCACACAAAGGACTCATACCACGAATACACAAAAATCTCTTGGAACTGAAGAATAAGAGGTCAAGCAGTCCAATAAAAATAGTCAGGTCTTGGTAAAACAAGGACTAAATATTTGACCAAATGTTTTACAAATGAAGACATACAAATGGCTGAGGAGCATGTGAAGGATCTTAGCATCTCCAGCCATCACAGAAACACTGATGAAAACTGTCACCATGAGCTTGCCAGAAGGCTCCACTGAAAAGTACCAACGATGCCAAGTGTCAGTGTGTGCCTCAATCACTTTCCCATTGCTAAGACAGATACTCAAGGCCCAAACTCACGGGAGGAGAGATCTTTTTATTTTCAGCTCATTGTTAGTCCACCGCGGGCCAGCTCCAAGGCAGAAGAGCTTGGCAGAAGGGCGCCGCGGAGGAGAACTGCTCGTATCGCGGTGACCAGGAAGCAGTGAGTGAAGGGAGAAGCTGGGAGAAGCTAGGGTAGCGGGTGGGGGAGCTTCCATGACCTTCCTCCAACCAGGCCCCACCTCAACAGCGGGCCCCCTACTTCAAGCTCCTTCCACAGGCACGTGCAGCTCTGGAGGGATATTCTTGATATAAACCATAGGAGTCAGGTGGTGAGAAAGCAAAATGATAGTCATTTGAGAAAATAGTGTGGTAGTGGCTCTAACTTTATGACATCCCTCATGACTCAGAAGTTTCCATTTCGAGACATTTACCCAAAGTAAATAAAAACATGTCTATAAGACATGTACACACAAGCATATAGCAGGATACTTTATAACTAACAAAATTTGTGAATGGATAAAGAAATGTTCTGTGTAACTGTACTATGGAATTCTGTAATAGGAAGTAATAGACTATTGACACACTCCAAATTATGGATGAATCTCAAAAGCTTGCCAAGTGAAAGAACTTAGACATACAAGTCTTTACTGATTGATTCCATTTACATACAATCCTCCTGAGAGTGTCAATAGAATAAAAGCAGATGTATCAATACACTAAAATGCTTATCACGGCGTTGTTTCTAACAGCACAAAATTAGATCAAAGAAGATGTTCCCGAAGAGGACAATACTGGTGCTTATCCTAGTGAACAATCCGTAAAATGAATGAGTCAGAGCTACAGCAGATGACTTTATCTTACCACTTATTATTAAGAAATGCAAAGTGCAGAAAATAGATTTAAAAATGGTCTATTTTTTGTGAAACAAAAACTAAAATCAAACTCTGCATACATACATTTTAATCTATGTTTGTGTAATTTTATGAGCATGGAGGAGAACTATGGAAAGATACCAGATTTTAAAGTCCTCCACCAAAGCAACTCACAGTATGTGTGTCACTGTATGAGCAGATAGGATATAGCCAAGCAACAAACAAGTGAACAACCAGACAACAAACCCGTATGCCTTTGAGAAATGTGTCTATGACCACATGTGAGCTCTGACTCACTCACTTTACTGATTGTTCACTGAGATGAGCACTAGTATTCTCGTCTTCTCAAACATTTTTGATCTAATTTTGCGCTGTTAGAAACAACGCTGCAATAAGCAGTCAGTGTCAGCTCGATAGCTATTTCCTTGTTAGCAATCCAACATCTCCATATTAGTATACGTTTTTAAAACCTCTTTATTTCAAAAGTCTGAGGGTCTGGGATACTTTCCGGGGCAATTTTCCTCAATGGATGGCAGACTTCCCAGCCACTCAGGTGTTACGGAATCTTCCCACCAACACATTTTCAGATTGTTACAGCAGGGGAGGGGACAGCATAGGAGTTAAGCGCTAGGAGTAAAGTTTTTCTCCACAAATTGATGCATGTCATTTTTTTCTAAATCAAGAAACATAGCCATATATAGGTTCAAATTGTTTGGATTGTCTGTATCTCCTATGCCCCCTCTGGAAGAGGGGGAGACATGGAAGTACTGGTGAGTAGCAATAATACACACTATGTACACTATGTAAATACATATGCCATATGTATCTTTATAAAATTATTTGTTTATATAAAGAAACTAGGCATAAGGTGACTCTGAAGTGCTTCATTCTTTATAGATAAGTAACTTAGTAAATATAAGAAATGACTAAAAATGAAATAATGTGTATCACAACAGATTGGCTAAGATTATAAAGGTTGAAATCCTACGATGACAAAATGTGGGAACGAGAAACTCTTATATGCTCCTGGTGTGAGAATAAATCTGTACATTTTTGAAATACAATCAGAATGAAGCATTCAAAATATAACTTGAATTCTCTTGGTCCAGTAACATGACTTACAAGAATTCATTCTTGAAAATAATCAGGCAGATGAGTACAAATATATGTAAAGAAATGTTCACTGCAGCATAGCAAAGGAGGAAATAGTCTAAAAATAAATCTGTCAGGGCCGAGTTACTTAGCACATGGTAAAATGCATATAATAGAATACTATGAGATTCACTAAAAGAGATGAGAAGATTTGTTTTAGTATAAAGAGTTCAAAGCATACATTTTGGTTATCTATTGTTAATGTTACACACAATGCCAGAATTTAGAGGTTTAAAGCAATTTATTTTTTCGGCTTCTGGTTTGATAGAAGGCTCTGCTGAATGGTTTGCCTCTGAGGGCAGCAGAAGGATTTGCTTCCAAGATGTCTGATACCTTGGCACTTTGCTTTCTTTTCCCCTTGACAAAGACTCTCCCTTTCCAGGCCTTCTTGGGCTTCCTCAAAGCATGATCATCTCAGGGTAGTCCTGCTTCTATCACAGTGGCCAGCTTCCAAGAAGAAGGAAGTGGAGGTTGCCGGGTCAATGAAGAGCTACGCACAAAGCTAGGGCAACACTATGTCAGCTGTATTCTGCCACCTGAAGCCTCCCCACATTCAGGTGGGTGGAGGAATAACACTTCTTTTAGGAGCGTGGCAAGGACACTTGTGGAAGAGAATTGAAATTAGGCATATTATTGTGGCCATCTTTGAAATATTCAGCGTGCCACAGAATCATGGGATTCAACCTATGTGAATATTCATGTTTCTTTATATTTAAAAATTTAGAAAAAAAGTAGAAATAAAATAATGTCTCTTTAGGCCATAGCAATTTTGCACACCACATTACTTTCTATTTTAGCTTCTTCAGTACTTTATTTTGTTTTTTTACAGTAAACATAAATTACTTTTATGATCAGCAACATTTTTTTAAATTCCGATTTTATAAAGAAATAGATTGTTTAGCTGGGCATGGCAGCAAGCGTGTAAATCCCAGCACTCCGGGTGGTTGAGGCAGGAGGATTACAAATTGAATCCCAGCTTGGGCTCAACTTAGTGAGACGCTGCTTCAAAAAAAAAAAAATATGTAAAATGGGTCAGAGATATAGCCAGTGTGAGGGCGTTGGGTTCAAGGCCTTGGGTTATTTAAAATTTTATTCTTACAGAATTTGCAGTACCTAAAGTATGTATGTAAATAGATGCCCTTCTTTCCACTGTGGAAAATTTCAGGGGAACCTCTACATTTAAATTTCCATATTTGCAGATGGAGTAGGAGTGACAACTTCTTAGAAATATTGAATTTGACTAATGGATTTAAATAATAGAAGCCATTATTCAGGATGAGCTTAATGCAGTCCCCACCCGGATGAAAAATTTACACAATGAAATGGAGCAGATAAAAGCCTGACAGTTGCCTCATGCAAATTATGTTGTATTAAAAACTTAAGCAGAAATTAAAAATGATGCAGACCAAAAACATCAAGGCGGAAGGGCTTAGGGGGTTAAGTGCTCTTTTCTGCAGTCAGAAAGCAAGCCCTCGGCCTCTGTTGGACATCCGTCTGGCTCCTGCTCGCTATTTTCAGCAACATTATTCCTGTAGCTGTCAGTTGTTAGCATAGCAGCAAATGTGTGTGTGCGAAGATTTTTCATTGCTCTCTCCCAGCTCCTCGAACGCCCAGAAGTCATAATGCTGGAATTACATTGACACAGTCATCCCCATGGAAACAGAGCTGGTGTTATAACGGGGCATTATGACTTCTCAGCAGGGGGATGCAGATGGAATTCTGGCGCCGGATGTGTAGGATTTATTCAAAAACACAAATGTGCTGGAGACTAACACTGAGGGAGGGGGCAGAAAGGCCATGAGGATCCTCCTGTAAGATGCGTTTAAAAATTTGCCCCCAAGGCTTTAATCACCTCTGGTGGAACTTGATTTTACTTATTTTCCTTTTCCTTGCTGCGTCTGGCATCACGTGTCCTTGTCTTAGTCTGCCTCTCAAGGTTAAATTGATGGATGGAAAAGTTGAGACCAGAGGAGGAAGCAGATGTGCCCAAGTCACCTGGCAAGTTAGTAACCTGGGTGAAGCTGGGGCCTTTCTCCAGACTCCCCATCCAGATATTTGAGTTTCTTTTCTGCATCTCAGTTTGAGAATATACTATGTGCACCCAAGAGTACATTGGTTTGGCTCCTGGCTAGGTTGGGATGTGATTCGAGTGGGCCTCGGTGGGTCAGGAGCTCGGTCTTCAGGTGTGGTAATATTCAGGGTGTTGGAAGGTCACCGAACCTTAAGGGATGGGGCCCAGTGCGAGGTTATTAGGTTGCTAGGGGTGGGCATCATCCTCAGAAGAGACTAGTGTGACTCTCTCTCCTAGTTTCCACAAGAGGAAGGTATTAAAAAAGCAGGCTGGTCCCGACATGTGATTTCTGTATCCAGTCCCACCATTGCGATACACCTGCCATGAAGCCCCCACCAGACACTGGAATGATGGGGCCCCTGATCTTGGGCATTCAGCCTCCAAAACTGTGGGCTAAATCGCCTTTTTTGTTTATAAAATACCCATTCTTAAGTGTTCTGTTATAGCAATAGAAAATGGACCAAGACATTGTTCTTCTAATTAGACACCTCTTAAGAAAAAAGTATTTCAAATAGTATAGAGATTTTTCTTTCCCTCATAGCAATTTATGGTGTCAGGGACCCAAACTGTTTCCATATCATTTTTTCTGCTGTTCTGACTGTGTTACCCTGATTCACTTCACACACCATATTTGCATTTCAGATAGCGTAAAGGAATCGCATTTCCCCATCTTTGAAGAGTACAATTCTGAAAACAGCACAGACAACTTCCGTTTATACCCACTGGTTAGGACATAGGCACACACCTGGTTTCAGAGGATGCTGGATGATCACGTAGGTGATCAGCTAAACGTGGATGACTGGTTATTGTGGGAGCAGGGAGAACACACCTGGCAACCGTGGTCTCACTCACACGCTGTCTCCCTTCCGGATGCTTTCCTTGGACTGTCACCTAGTTTCTGCTCAGCTCCGGCAGCAGGTGAAGACCAACAGTGGTGTTTATTACCCAGAAATATTCAAGACTGTAATGACCATGTTGGTTATGGACATCACTGAGTTGTCAGAGATGTTAGAAGTAGCTCTGAGATCCCGTCAGAAATTAAGTGACCATCTCACTCCAGAAAGAACAGCTATTATCAAGAAATCAACCAATAACAAGTGCTGGCGGGGCTGCAGGGAAAAGAACCCTCCTTCACTATTAGTGGGAATGTAGACTGGTGGAAATCAGTGTGGAGATTCCTCAGAAAACTACAACTAGAGGTTCCATTTGACACGGCTATTCCTCTGCTGGGTATCTTCCCAGAAGAATTAAAATCATCATACCACAGTGATATATGCACAACCATGTTCATAGCAGTACAATTTGTAATAGCTAAGTCTTGGAAACAACCTAAATGCCCAACAACTGATGAATGGCTAAAGAAGATGTGGTTTTTCTACACAATGGAGTACTACACCGCCATAAAGAAGGATAAACTAGAGTCATTTGTATGTAAATGGATGTTCCTTGAGAACATACTATTAAGTGAAATAAATCAGACACTTATCAGTACACATCGAATTGTTTCTCTGATAT
>PVJO010032062.1:0-13624 GCA_004026905.1 Hystrix cristata
AGTCCGGAGCTGTCTTCCCCGGGATGGGGCGGAGCCAACGCAGATCCACGCCGGGAGCGCCTGACCTGCAAGCTCAAGCCTCGCTCCGAAGATGGAGTCCGGAGCTGTCTTCCCCGGGATGGGGCGGTCTATCAGATATTGGATCCCAATTCATTTTGAGAGTAATGGAGAAAGAAGCCAGGTTGTATGAGGACTTAAGGCAATAGATCTTTTCTGATAACTAATGAGCATTTCAACATCTTAACAATTGGAATGGCTGAATGTGTATATACCAGCTGGAAATCAAGCCAATTGTGCCCATAGTTTTATTATATTATTCCTGATATTTCACTAAAAGGTGTCAAAACATACATCTCAAAGATGTCATCAAGTTGATTGAAAAACCCAAGTAGACAAGAACACCACCCCCACCACACAGAAGGTGGCCAGAGAGCTAAGAGCTATCATTGCCAATACAACCAGACAAAAATTCTAAGTTCTAGAAACAGTAATTAGAGGGAAAGAGGGATGAATGTTATAAAACCAATCCTAGAGAAAGATTCTTCTGAGATTAGATGTATCTAAAGCTTCAAATACAAGTATCTATCACAGAGGAGAAATGAAAATAGAGAAAGACACTGTATTCAGCTAGATATAAAAAGTATACCTTAAGAAATTCCAAGGACAAGAGCCAAAGGAAGGGAGCTAGCTCAAGAAAAAAAATAATTATCATATCGATGTCTAACTTCTCATCAGTTTACTTGTTCCTGGAAGGTTAGTGCAGAAATGACTTAGCATTCTGAGGTATTTCTTTTGACAGAACTCAAAATTCCGTTGTAATTAAAATTACAATTCAAGTAATATAAAATCCTTCAAAACTAATTTAGAAATAAATGCATTATATCGCTATAAAGGCACAAGAGAGCAGACAGCCAGAGACAGAGAGACCCAGACCAGCCTGAACTAATGAAGAGAGGAGAGGGGCGCATGACCAGCTGTTAGAGAAGCCAGGGTGAGTGTCCCTCCTGTCCCCCAAAGGGCTCATCTTGACCCTGTGGACAGCTGGATACCACCGAAGTGTGGCCAGCCCCCTACATGTCTGTACAAACTGTCTTACCTGGACTCATCTAGTCCCTGCATCTAAAAAATGATGGTTTAAACCATTCTAGCTGTACTTCTCTGTAGTAACATTTTGTGAGTCTATCATAAGTTTAATTGTTGGGGATAAGGAAAATGTGCAAAAATATAACAATCATATTTTCTTACAGAAGAGCATTCTTTCCAGAAGACGGTTCAAATAAAACTCAGTTCCAGTCTGGGGACTTAGCTCACTGGTTAGAGTACTTGCCTAGCAAGCACAAGGCCCTGAATTCTATTCCCAGTACAAAAAAAAAAAGACAGAAAAACTCAGCTCCATGAGTGCTCACTGTGGAATAGCACAAATTTAACATTTAGTCTCCTTAACTTTCATAATGGTAACCATCTTGATACATAATGATCCACACTCAATCTTCTCTACTCAACATAACTATGAATATTCTTATATATATTTACTAAAATATTTCTGTAAAGGAAATACATACTTTTTATTAGGCAAGCATTTATTGGCAAATTGTTATGTTTCATGTAGAGTGAAAGGTTCTGGCTCTGGGCATAGAATGAACAAGGAAGAATATTCTTTGAAGGAACAGTTTTCTTTAGGAAATAAATGTGCGAATCAGATCATTAGAATGCAGATGATAATATGATGAGAAGGGTAATATTTTTCCTAAAAAAAAGGAGACTACTAGAAATGCATCCACATGTTTTGTGTGTTACACTTCTGTACAATAAAGAGTAAAAATTTCAAATTACTATTAAATATATGAGATGCATGCAATTCACATACATGGTCACATTGTTGTTCATAATAGTGCACTTGTTTCCATAGGAAAAAGTTGAATGCAATTTATAATCTCAGCAATGCTTAGGTGAGTAAAGGGATGCAGATGTGTAAGTCGTGTTGGGGAGAAGAGGCTCGAAGGAACCAATGATCAAATGGCATAAAATAGTGAGATGACAGCTTTGCTCAGCGTGTAGACCAACCCTGCCTCAGCAGTTAAAATGTAGTTTATCTGCATGGCTCTTCTTTGAGTTTCAGGAGAAAAAAAATCTTATATGACAAAAAAACTATTTTTTCACATTTTCAAGTGAAGTAGTGTGGATGGTGCCCTGCAATCCCAGGCCTCCAGCAGCTGAGTCACGGTAATCTGCAAGGCAATCGTAAGTTTTAGCCCTGCCTGGGCAATTTAGCAACTTTGCAAGACGATTGTCAAAAAAAATAAATAAATAAAAAGAAAGAAAGCAAGAAAGAAAAGAAAGAGTGAAGTGGCAGGGAGCAGGGGAGAAAAAGAAAAAGAAAGGGCCCAGGGAATGTAGCTTAGTGTGGAGCCCCTGGGTTCAATCCTCAGTATGGAAAAAAAAAAGAAGTTATAACAAAGCAGTTACCCCCTCCTATGTTTATATCTGTGAGTAGAAATTTGTTCGTAATTTTCTTTATGGCAATCATACTTGTTCCTCTGAAATAATTTTTATAAAAACTCCATGTTCAAAAAAATATCTCGGCGGGGCTGGGGATTTAGCTCAGTGATTAGAGTGCTTGCCTTGCAAGCACAAGGGCCTGAGTTCGATCCCCGGCACCACAAAAAACAAAAACAAACAACAACAACAGCAACAAAAAAAGGGCTGGGGATTTAGCTCAGTGATTAGAGTGCTTGCCTTGCAAGCACAAGGTCCTGAGTTCGATCCCCGGCACCACAAAAAAAAAAAAAAAAAAAAAATCTCTCGGCAAGTTAACATGCCGCGGCTGGGCCTCATGCTCTTTCAAGGGGGCACTTAGGGCGAATCTCACTCACTCTCTGACTGACTCCTCCGGTATGAACACTCATTTCTGATTACTAAATATGTGATGGTGACATGAGAATTCACCTCTTTACACCTCAGTTTTCTCAGTAAAACGAAAACATTGTGTACTTCACAGGTTGTTGCAAAGATTAAATGAGTTGTAATGAAAGCAATGGAACGTACAGAATGAATGTTTCTTAAATTTACATATAATCCTTACAAAGTTTAAGTTCCTTTTCTGGTTCCAGAACCCATGAATTAACTACTGGAATCACTGTGATTTTTCACTGAAATAAAGGCTCACGTTCCAGACATTACAGAGTGGTTCCCAGAGACCAGTGACAGCAGGAGTAGTACTTTCTCTTCTATTATGAAAGTTTTTAAATCTGTACAAAAATAGATGGAATACTCTTTTGGTCATGAAAGGGCTGTGGTGACATTAATTGGCTTATCTAATGTATCTGAAAGTTTACAAAAATATTAAGGACTAATGTAAGTACGTTGAACTAGATGTTTGAAACCAGGAATAAGTTTTATAGTATTCATCAGATATCTTCAACTACACTATAACATGTAGAACGAGATTAGAAAAGTTGTTTATTTTTTATTTGACAGATACTTAATGGGGAAGTGATACGCCAGGAAAGAAAATTACAAAAATTGCAAAACAAATCAGTGTTCTTTATTGCTTTGGAGGTGAATTAGTGGGTGGAATGAAAAGCATTTTTCCTCTTTGGTATTAGCTTTATAATACACCCCTTAGCTCAGTGCTGTTTCTCTGCATGTATTTTAAATAAATACTTTGAGGTATATATTTGAAAACTTCAGTAAATATTCAGAAAGTTCAAAAATTAAGTGAGCAATGAGTTAATTTAGAAAAAAAGTTGAATAATAGGAGATGATATTAAATCCCTTTTAAACATACAATAATGTGTAAAGTTCTAAATTTCACGTAATTTTGGGGGGGATGCTGGGATTTATGTAATTATGAGTGCAGTAATTTACCAGCCAAAAACTCACTGAATGGATAATTTTTTTTTTCTTTTTTAGTGCTGAGGATCGAACTCAGAATCTTGCACTTGCTGGGCAAGACACTCACCACTGAGCTAAATCCCCAACTGAATATTTTTATTTATGATGCAAATTTTCTTTTCCTTTGTAAACAGTGGAAGTAATATTAGTTAATAGATATATCTCCTGCTTTACTTTTCCTGACCCAGAAATCACACTTTCCAACACACAAAGCTGATGCCAGAAAATGCGGCATTGCTCTTTGGCCCCTCTCAGCAAAGAGCCTTCACCTCTCTAAGTTTCTTTTAGTTAATTTACATTTTATTAAGTAAATGCTACAATGAAGAGAATATATTTCCAGATATTTCACTTATATAAACTAATGAAAGCTGAGTATCAGAATTCAAAGCATTATTCAGTTAGTCTTCTATCTACTTTCAGTTAAATATCCTCAGGGACACTACAAGGAAAGGGTTGTTAACCTGAAATCTAAGGAAGCACAGAGAAACCACCGTAGCCCACCACCACAGAGATAAATGGCAGCTGGCTCCAAGGTTAGGTCCTTCCACTGACTTTGCATTTTAATGTTACATTTACCCAGGAACATTACAGCTGAATTTAACCTGGATTTCAAACTAGCCAAAGTTAAAGCATGACTCAGTTATTTTACATTAAAAAATTTTGCATATGGATGAGTTTTTCTTTTCCTCCTATTGGGTCTACTGCGAATCTCTTCACTTCCCCCAATCAATAAAAATGAACCTACTCAGAAAACAACTTTATTGTGGAGGAATTCTCTCTGAAGATTTTGCCAGTAACAGTTAGTTTGATGGCTTTTCGAAACCAAGGATAAAAGAAAGCATAAATCAAGGGGTTCATGGCTGAGTTGTAGTAAGCAACCCAAACTAATATTTCATACACATACGTGGGTGTGATGAAACCCAGGAAGGCATCGATGATGGAATCGATGAAGTACGGCGACCATGAAATCAGAAATGCCATCACTGCGATTCCCAGGGTTGTTGCTGCTTTTCTCTCCCTCCTGGCTACCCTGTCCTTGTAGCTGTCTGATGATTTTGCAGTCTTACTGGTCAGACTTTCAATTTTCCTAGCCTGTTGTTTAGCAATGAGGAAAATCTTGGAGTAAACACTTACCATCACAAGGGTGGGGATGAAAAATAATAGAAAGTCAATCAAGACCCAGTGTTGATTGACTGCAATCTGACAGCCTCCCACACAGGTGAGGGCACTCACTAGTTCCTCCAGCCCAGCATTAGTTACCCCTGTGTAAAAAACAGAAAAGCTATAGACAACAGCAAGCAGCCAGGAGAAGGCGATGCACAGGCGAGACACGGACATGGTGAACCTGGTTGGATAGCCCAGAGGGTCAGTGACGGCGATGTATCTGTCGATGGAGATAAAGCACAAGTGGAAGATAGAGCAATAACAGAAGGAGCCTTCAAAAGAAGAATGGAATTTACAGTAAGTGTCCCCAAAGTACCAGCAGCTCTCCACGGACCGGACCATGCTGAAGGGCATCACGGTCGTCCCCACCAAGAAGTCAGCACAGGCCAGAGAGGCGATGAGAAGATTGGCCGGGGAGTGGAGCTGCTTGAAGTGGCGAATTGAAGTCATCACCAGCAGGTTTCCCAAGACAGCCAGCGCAGCCCCAGAGCCGAACACCAGGTAGAGCAGCAGGCGGGGCCCCGGGGAGTAGGGCGCTCTGACACAGGATCTGTTGACGTTTTCGTAGCACAGCTGGACAGCTGCGGGAGGGTCCAGGTCACTGCTGCTCATTGTTCTCTTTCAATACCTGAGAATACTGGCGTCTTCTGGGGCCAAGTGTGTCATTCCAGTCTTCAGAAGCCCACAGAAAATATAAAATACATCCATAATTGTGAGTACATTTTGTCCCTTTCCTTTTTATCTTACTCCCCTATTTAGGAACTGATTAATGTCCTCATCCGATAAAATTATTTCCTTCTTAATAGACAACTAACCAACATTCAATATTCAGTACAATGGGGTGTACTTGTATTTTTAAAATATTCTCTTTACTGCCTACTTCTGCACATATGATCGGTGTTTGCCTTCAAAAGGAGTGGTCTACTGTCTGATGCATATTTGATTGCCACCTTTTATTAGAGTTCTTATTCTAATTAAACAAAGCTATGGCAATGGCCCAGACACCTTGTTTCCCTTAGGAAAGTAGCTTAATTAATGGAAATATGTGAAGCTTCCTATATTGAATCCTCATAGTGCAAGCCGAGGCAAGTGAGGAACTTTTATATAACTGTGGTGTTTATATCAAAAGCAAATTTGGGCTTTGTAATTTGCTGATGATATTTAACCTTCCACGACATAGTAATTGAAATAATCGCTGTTCTGGGAAACCTTTGCTCAGAATTCGGAAACCACGTTGTTTGCTCTGATTAATTATTGGAGACGCCTTTTAGTTGTTGTGAGACTGCTTGTTAACGATTTACCCAGTGACTGTAACTAACAGGCCTTCATTTAAGCACTTCACCCTTTCAGAATTGTTTTGTGTTAAAGGAATACAATGCACAGTCATACCGTAATATCTAGAATATTCCAGGTTTCATTTTTAGAGTTCTGATTTCATAAACAGTAAGGGTAGAGTACAAGCTACTTTCCTCAGGGAATCAAACATGGGAAGTGTTAAGTAAACATAAAGTTCATTCCTTCTAAGAATATTTATTTGATTTTCATAGTAATTATTGGAAATACTAGAAATGAAATATGCATAAAGACTCTTCAGAATTGGAATCTTTAGAGATTCTTAACACATGACTGCTCTTTAACTTTGACGAATTTCTTTTACCTCTTAGAACTCGAGTATGGAACCATCTTAGTCTTTGATAAGATTTTTCTGATGAATGATTTCTGGACATGTTTTAAAGCCAGCTTTTTAAAATTGAGTTATAATTTCTACTTAAAAAAACTCAGTTTTAATATTTGACACTGGATAAATTAGTTTTTAAATATGTCATTCTGCTTAGTCAATATATAATTGTTTTGTTTTTAATATTTGCCAAATTGTGAATCACAAAAAAGTAACACATTTTGATTCACATTTATGGAAGTACAAATAGAATGAACGAATTTTCAGATTCATGTCAGTAATTTGTTCTTTTCTCTAATAGTTGTCTACTTTATTAATGACTTTCTATTTTAGATTTTTGAAAGCATTTTTATCGTGTGTTTTTAATTGTGTAAATTCAAGATATACAAATGATGCTTTAAAATATGTATCCAAAGTGATTCCTATCAGTAATAATTCAACATATTCATTACCCTTCCGAGTTAACTTTTTCCATTTTTTAGTCCAAATGCCTAAGTTCCATTTTTATTTTTAAAATTATATTAATACTTCAGTGTTGCAAATAGACCTCATGTTATTGGTGGGTTTTAACCTTGTGAAAGGTGAGGCAGATTTGTTCAGAATCTGTGTTAAAAGCAACACAGATTTCTAGAGCAAATTATATTAAATAGTCATCCAAAGGACATGAATCAATGCAGATAAAGAACAATTGTGGGGATCTTCATCATTTGAATGAGCCCTTTCAGCTGACTGAAGAAACAGCCATCAGAAGAAAGGGTCACTTCCGGCTTCGCCCTTCTCCCTGAGTCCCGTGCAACGCTGGCTTGGTTCTGGCTCATTTGCATTCTCCCACATTCTCTTCCTTGTCTCAGAGCTGAGTGTTGCTCTTGCTCTCCCTCCAAGCTCAGTTATAAGGACCAGCATCCACCACCGGCTCCATGCCCTGCTCCCTCCCAGGAGAAAAGAGTCAAGCAGAAAAATTTCCCTGTTCAGGTTCTCAATAGTCCTCACCAGAACAGCAGTGACTGGGAAACAAATGAGTAGTGAGAGGTGGTTTGCTGGGAACAAATCTGGCAAATGAAATGGATGGTGCTAGAAGGCGCAAGCATAGAAAGCCCAGTGACACAGAATCTGCACGTTTCTCATTTCCAGCGTCATTCATGTTCTGTACCTCTGGCAAGTTCTAACTCTTGGTGTTCTGTGTGTTAGCTCACCCGTCCGCCTGTCCCCGTGGTCCGGATGGAGCCCAGTCAACAGGGTCCACTAGGTTATACAGCCCCGGGGCTCTGGGGACAGAAGCTCCAGCACTAATACTAGACCATCTCCTGCTCTTGCTCTTCCTGCTGCAGGACAGCTGAGTGACTTCCAAATATCACATAATTTTTCTTTTGTTTTGTTTTGCCCGAGGTCTCTGTCTTACACCTAGAACCCATGTTACAACCCACAATGTGGGTAGTGGCGTATGCTGAGTTGATAGTCCTTGTGGCTGCCTGGAGCCAATAAGTTGCGTGAACTGCATGTAAACTCTCTAGCTCTGTTACCAAGTGGTGGGATGACGCTGAGGTCTGTGCTTACAGGGGCTGCCGGAGGACCCTCTCCCCACCACTTCAGCAGCTCACGCTGGCTGCTTTCCTTTCCAGTCTCTCTTTCCCCCTGCACTATTCTTTCCTTTTCCTCCTAGTTGAATTTCTTTCATTGGGATTTTGTCTTTGAGTCACCTCCTGCAGCACACAAACTAAGTCAGACTCCCATTATTCCTCCTGGTTAATCCTGCGTCTCAATAAAATGTTTGAACAAATAAAATCTTAGCCACATGTTTTATTTACTGTTCCGACTTTGGTATGAGACACTAACATGGGAACAAATAAAAAGCATCATGTGGGGCTCAGGATTTAGCTCAGTGGGTAGAGTGCTCATCTTGCCAGCACAAAGCCCTGAGTTCAATCCCCAGCACCCCCCCCCAAAAAAAAACCCCACCATCTGTTGATGGCTAAAATAAATACATATGATTGTAAAGTAAGAACATGATGGATAACTCATTTATTGAGCAAAACTACCCATGAGGAGCCCTTCTTGTTGGGCCTAGTAGGTTGAGGAGAGAGATCATAGGTGAAAAGGGGGAAAGGTATCTGGGAAGAAAGATCAGCATGTGCCAGGTGTTGGCAATCAGGTATAGGGACAGCAGGACTGTTAAAGTCGTCATTTGCTGTCACATGGGAATCTTGTGTGGAGCAGCATGAGAAACGTACTCAGGGATAAGCCTGGTTGCCCCTGCATGTATCTTTCCAAGCAGTTTGGATTCATGCAGAGGTCGGTGTATTCAAAGGGACAGAATAAAAATATATTTGGCAACAGGAAACAATGTTGGCTAAAACACTCTTAGATGTGCTATAAATGTAATTTAATTTTCTGCCGTCACTTATATTTGCCTATAGGGTTGCTTTCCACCATGTACATGAAATAAGTCTGAGCAAATTTGGGGTTTATTTCTTTTCTCTTTTTTCTCCTGAGTAGCATACTCTGGAGAATGTTCTGGGCCCTCTTATGAAAGGGATGCTCGTTTTTAGTGCGTCCTATACAAAGCATTCCTCTAACTCTGGGGAGGAGACTTAGCAGCACCCCCCCCCGAAAGGGAGGTGCTCCTTCCAGCCTTGTTGAGAACGGAGCCTCCTCTCTGATGCTCATGCCCCAGCTCCAAGTCCCTGCACCCTGTGGCTAGAGCTGACGTGCTGTGCTCAGCCTGCTCTTTATAGCTAGGGAAACTGAGCTGTTAAGGAAATGTTAGGTCAAAGTTTGATGATCTGAAAATATGCTCCTTGACTTTCTAACTCCTTGTGCAGCAAACGATAACCTTAAACACCTCATTTTCCTCTTGTTTTTGTCTTTAAATTTCCTTTGTCAATCACCTCATTTCTGCTCATGTGATGTTGAGAAGTCTTCCATATGCGCTCCCTCACAATTCTCTGATATTTCTGAGATTGGTGGTGACACCAGTGGGGACATCATTTCCATTCTAAACCAGTGTCCTCCCCAGGCCCTCTATCCAGGACTGGATCAGCCTGGAGGTCACATGTTTACAGCTGGAGGCCTCCAAGAAGACTGTGGAATTGTTTACACTTCTACACAGGGAGTGCTCAGGTCGCAGGCCAAGGCTCTGTGCTCATGGGAGCCGCCATACGCTAAGATTAGGTTCACGTTCTACAGAAATACTTCCTGTCCACTCACGGAGCTCTCACACTTCTGCTCCTAAAGCTCTTTCGGGTTTGGTTTTACTCTGTTAGGAACATGAGTTAAGTCTTGCTGGGTACAGGAAGTGGGTCTCGGGACATACTCTGGGCAGCTTCCACAAGCTCTCAACACAGCACATAGTTAATAGTCAGGGAAGCAAGAGTTGGAGGATCTGGAAGCCCTGCTGAAAATGAGACTAAAACACTTCAAAAACATTAAGAAGTGCCATTCAGGATTTGTTATTCACTCTAAATTAGAGATTTCAAAATACACCAGTGCAGCTATAATTTATTTCACTATGTACAAAAACATATTAAAGGTGTATGCATTAATAATATGAATATACTAGAAATGTTTTCCTCGAATTAAAACAAGGAAAGAAAGCTAAATTCGATACTCAGTTTAGAATTGAGATACGTGAAATATAATATAAATTTTAATGTACTCTTTTTATCACCAACATTTGAATCATAAAATTAATTGACAAAGTAAATTCCCTTGTTGCACATAAAAACTGTGTATCTCCCACCATCCGTCTAAGATTTGTTAATTATCTGTTCAAATCATACCCCGTTGATGCCTCTGAAGGAGTATAATGTAATGAACAAAATGTGATTTCTAGTCTCACGAAGCTTGAGCTCTTGACAGGGACACAAACATGAGACAAGTGCATAGAGAAGTGGATCCGTGAGTTCAGATCCTCTTAAGGACCGCAAGGGAGGAAGACCATGCTGTGTTAGCACAAAAGCACGAAGATGAGCAAGTCCAGAAGAAAGAGCTCCCGAGATTGGGTTAAGCAAAATGCGGCCTCAAAATCTGTAGAATTTCAAGCACTATATAATTAAAATTTAACAGAGGAATCTGGGAAAACATAGGCTCTCATGTTTGGTGTTGTTAATGCAGGGAACCGTGTCCAGTGCTGAGGGGGGACCTAACAGCAGGCTCTACCCAAGGCCTAGAAAATGCTTCCTTTGTTGCTCCTAAAAGCATCTTCAGCAAATGGCTTTGCGACGGATCAGACCAGGATTAGAAAGAAGTCCTATTGGCAGCAGTTTCTGATTCTGATCCCGAGACAGAATTTACAGGTAAACTCTTGTTCTTGCATCAGCTAAAGTTCTCTGAGTCATTTCTGCATTTGACCTTTGGTTGGCAGGAGTAAGTGGCTCAAAGACATTGGTAAAATGAGAGCCCACTAACTAGACCATCTCCCCAGTGACCGGGGATGTGGAATACCCCTCATTATGACCAATGCAGGAGAAAGATGTGCTAATGATGCCCTGTGTGTGAGGCAGTGCCCAGGCTTAGAAGACAGTTAATGAGAGAAAGGGGAGAGAAGTGTTTTGTGCTTTGTCTCTGGATTGGAGGCTACAGGGAACCGAGTCAGAGTGAGGGACAAGGTGTCAAATGTAAATGAAGGCCGGTGGGTATTTATCACATGCAATCACCTTGGGTAATAGTCCGAGCAAGTCTACAAGATAATGAATAAATGAGTTACTTCTCACCTCATTCTTTACATAATTCATTTGCTCTTGACAGGTGTTCCTTAGAAATATGGTTAACTACCTATAAAACATGCTTTAACCACCCTACAAATATTCTGTAGCAAATCCTTTTTCATCCTTTAGTTGCTTCTCAGCCGTAATTTATACTGTCCAGTCATGTTAAAAATTTCAATTTCATTCAACGTCAGTGTAAAACTTCAGTCCCTGCCTACATGCTTATCCATGACCTCCTCACTACCTCCGGCAGCCAGGTGCAGGCTTAAAAGACTTGGTTCACGGAAAGGGAAATGCCTGCTTCTTTACCTCACATTCTGCCCTCCTCTTCTGTTTGTAGTCCACAGGGAGAAGAAGAGGTAGAAAGAAAAGGAGAAAATAATTCAGACCTAAGTTGGGCTTCATGTCGCCCTCGCCTGGTAGACCTTGCAGTACTGAGCATCCAAATCAAGTCCGTGTTAATGAAGACAGTGCTGTGTGGCAGTCTCTGAATGCAGCATCCACACTCTTAGTTACATGAAGCTGTGACTGCTCAGTGCTGTTTTCACTTCTTCCAACATCCTGCCCAATTCCTGAGTGATGCAAAACAGACTCTAGAAGCACCCTGATTGGGAGCCTGCAGGGTGGGCCAAGTCTGTTTTCTAGGCCACGGGGGACTCATGTATCTTTGCCATCTCGATCAGCGGTAGTGCGTGCTCTCCCCGCTGACCGTCTACTAGCTTTCTGCAACACTCTCCTATTTTACCTTTTGCCTGCTTGAAATGAGCACTGGTATATTATTCCATAAAGATGCTTGATTAGGGACTAAAACTTGAGTCATCTGTACCTTCTTCAAAGGAGTAATCCCCTGGACAACATCGCCCCAGATACAAAAGCCTCTATTGTTTCCTGTCATGGAAAGATTTTAGACAAGAGTGCAAGGGCGTGCACTGGAGTGGCTCCCTCACATCACGAGTCTGTGGAGTGGGCAGACATCCCACAAAGAATAACACGTGGTCCTTGTTGCAGAGCCTGCCTTGTGAGGCTGCCACATCATGGACAAGGCTCATCAAGGATTCAATACTACTAGACACGATAAAAACCTTTTCCTACTATCAATATTGTTTTTGTCCCATTCTTGTTCTTTTCTGGATGCTGGGGTGGGGTGGGGTGTGAGAACAAAAGGAGAGTGGGGAGAAGTGTAAAAACTCAGACCATACCTCTCCCTGGTCCAGATCCCAGGACCTACGCCTGGATGGCACAGGCAAGAAGGATTCAGTGCTAAACTGTATAAGATTTTTGAGTTTTAACCTTAGAGTGGATTTTGAATGGGGTTTTAAAGCCAGAGGATGAGAAGGCTACAAAATCTTCCCAAAGGGTTGTGAAAAATGGGGAAGGGAGAATCAACAGAACAGGTTTACATGACGGAAGAGATGAAATGTGACACCACTTCGTGTCTGTGACGTGGAATTTAGCCCATCCTATACTATTCGATGGGTGAGGCTTCACAGTACAACTAGAGGGAAGGATGAATTTCATGACTGGGGTTGCATTCCTCACGATTTTGTCAATAATTTGAAGAAGACTTCATACTATATTTATGATATTTTCCAATAACTAATGAGCATTTCAGCATTTTAACAGGTGGGATGGCTGGATGGTAACACGCCACCTGAAAATTAAGCTAATAGAGCACATAGTTTTATTATAATATTCCTGAAATTTCAGTGAAGTATCCCAAAGCTCATATCTGAAAAATGAGATCAAGTTGATTAGAAAACCCAAACAAACACATCACCCAACACACACAGAAAGTGTCCAGATAGAAAGCATCTAGCCAGAGCACAGAGGTAAACGAAACTCCAAGGACAAGAGCCAAAGGAGGCCAGCTCAAGTATAGCTTAAACTATAGTTCCTTCTCATAAGCGTACTTACTCCGGAACATTTACAGAGAAATGATTTAACATTGTGAGAGATTTTTTGACAGAATTCAAAATCTAGTTATACTTAATGTTCCAATTCAGTAATACAAGCTCATTCTAGTACAGATAGCATGATACGGGCAGTGGAATCCCCCTCACACACCCGAATTCGGGTCACACCCAGGCCACTCCTTCTGCTTGTTGTCCTAAGTGAGGCAGAAATAAGAATAACAAATACCCAGGAAATCTCTCACACTCCAGGCCAGAGCACATGAGTGTTGGAT